>CAWUFW010023848.1:0-68792 GCA_963921515.1 Calotriton arnoldi | reverse complement strand
ACACCAACTAGGAGAAGCAGGGCCTCTTCGGGAAGAGGAACGCCAGTACCACACTGAAAACCCATACCACCCTGCACATATGAACAAGACACATGAAACGGAACACCAAAGAGCCCGGGACCGACAACAGGTGGCCCAAGAATTACATCCACACACAAGGCCCAACGCAGAGCGGAAAGGCAGCCTGCCGCCCACACAAGGGAGAGCAGACAGCACTGAATGACCTTCCATTCCAACACCGAAACCACAGCCCTACGACAGAAGCCGGTGAATACAGCCATTGTCCAAGAATAGACCAACACAGGCATGCCGAGGAGACCGACCACACGGCAGATAGCGCATATCACAGAAGCACACAACGGACGGGGAAGAAAGAAGAAAACACTCCCCATGTCGGCCACATGCAAGTTAATTGGAAGGAGTCACACAGCACCGACCTTGAACTGTCTGAGAAGCATGTGGGAAGAGGGCCCGTGTCCTCCAAACAAGCCAACAGAACACAAGTCCTGTCTCCCCACGACTACACAGAGCTCACAGCAACCCCGGAGCGTGCACATTGCAGACTGCACACACAGCCGGAGCACGCCACCTCTACGAACCGCTGCGAAATGGCAACCGCAACACACCTACCCAACTACGCCGAAGAGCTCAAGCTGTACCAAACCAGCACGATACATACATTGGGATGCGATCTCCTGTCCCTGCTGAACGTAAGTTACCGACTGACTTACCGCATCACATTGTTCAGCTGCGTCATGCCCGTCTTCTACTGTCGGAGGTGTCCCTACCAGCATCCCGTCGAGATATGCCTCTCCAACCCGGCATGTCTGAAGGCGGACCTGCTACCACTACTCCTCCCTCTGGACGCACACGACAGGGCCTGCTCTGCCTATGGGGGCATGGCGTATGTGGCCAACATCGCACGCGCACTGAAATGGAACCACTGTGCCTCCACACGACGGATCATCGAGAACAGCTACATCGAATGTCACCCAGCATGCCCCATCATGGTCCTCCAAGGGACAACCTACGAACAACACCTTGACAGCCACCATCCGCTTCATTGGCTGGCAAACATGTACACCACCAATGACATGGAAGCCCTGCTGGACGGCATCGCATACCTGACAACCTGTAAATACGTCGGACCACAACGCAGGTTCCCCGAGTGACCTATGAAGTCCAACCCCGCACCCATGCTCAGCTTCCGCACGGACTGGCCAGTCACCACCACAACAGCCATACCAAACGACCGGCAACTGTAACCACACCATCAACGACATCGCCATGACATCGGATATGACCGGGACATGCACACTGTTCCCCATCACATCCAGGAACACCGCATGCATCGTGGGAGGCAGTGGCATGGGCTCTGTGCATCGCACCCACATGGACGGAACTGCACGAACAACCAGGACACGACATGGATCCAGCGCACATGGACACACACACCGCTCAGTGGACATGAATAGGTCGCCTGGAGTCTGTGGGTGCTGCACCCCTCCCACCCCCGCCCGGGAATCCCATACCAGGACCTTTGCATGGACGACAAGTGCATACAACAACAACACGACCCCAGTGACTGTGACATGTCCAGTAACCACCACAGTGCAACAACAAGTGGCACGCCGCTGCATGCACGCAAGCACATGCCCTGATGTCATCTCACATGCACGCGTGCATGAGGAACAACCGCAGCAAACCTGTCACATGGAACTGAGATGGACTGTGCCCATGATGCCGAGCGGTCTGGTAGGCTACATGTATACCGTCTGTGTCAAAGTCCGCAGCTCCGCAGCTATACGTAAATGTACATTAGCACAGCCTTGGCCAAGCAGATGTAACCCCACACCCTATCCCATTTGTAATCATGCTCAGTATATCCTCAACATGTATTCCGCTGCCAGTAGTGTCCACTATACTGCATCACAGAGGACAGAAGACTCAATATAATGTTTGAAACCAGAACTGTCTCCGCTGACTCATTTCACAAGTACGAATGAGAGAGGATGAGAGTATGTGAAGTACACGGCAGTCGTGACATGACCATGTAGTCCACTGGTATTGGATGTCAACGCAAATGAGTAGCACTACTGTGGAAGACACACATGTGTCGTGTGAAGTCGTATGGACGCAGTGCTCAGGTGGGTGGGTGCGACGGGTAGATGCGCACATGCCAAGTTGGAGCACGCCGTGTTGGGAGGGCTCATGAACAGTACACCACCGCTTCCCTGGGCATTGTGAGAGGACACCTGTCGGGGGAGTGAACACGTGTGTGCACAGCAGCCGGGCACACGTACAAAGCGGTACCAGGCGCACCTCAGCCCACCCTCTGTGGACAAGCTGGATCCTGTTGTGCGCCCGCCATGCCCCTTGACAAGGCACACACAGCCCCAGTCGACCAGGTGTAACCCCAACATAGTCAATCCGCACAGGCGATACAGGGCACGGGATGGCAGTGGAGCATGGTGTGTGAGAGGTCTCCTCGCGCTCCTCCTGGTCATATCACGCAGGCAATAGAACCTCAACGTCCAGCATGGCAAAAAGTCAAATGGAAGTGTAGGGGGACGCACCACAGCACGAGCAGCACTGACGTCACGGGAGGTGGCTCGCACCATCCCATCCATTGCCCATCATACCAACCACGCCACATGCCATTGCGACTAAGTGCAAGCGCGTGCGCCACCACCCCTGAGCCCTCCCCAGAGAGGCCAAAGAGTGAATGTGTGGGCCATCAGCCACAGACGGACGCGGCATGGCCGCAAGGGCAGCCACAGCCACTGGGTGTCGCAGGTGGCGGATCCGGAAGGCGAAGACTGTGATGCATAGTCCATGCAGGCCGGGTCTCCATTTGGGGCACCACGCAGGTGGACGGCGTCCCGCCACACATCATACCCTGAGACAGCCCACTCGTGCAACTGGACCCACACATACACTCCTTGCCCTCTCTGGTGCGAGCTTGGGGCTGCCTGTGCAAGCGCTAGCCTCGCAGGTGAGCATGCATATTGGGGGGCGAGGGGAGGACATGAGGGCTGGGGCGAAGATGACTGTATCACTGTCAGTTAGTACAAGGGATGACCCAGATGTGGAAAGGAAGAGACGTGTCCCGTGTGTACTGCAACTAGTCGCCAATCCAACTACCCCCATGTCCGGAATGTAAGCCCGCACCTAGGCCCGCCCATCCGCCACATCGAACATACCACCAGCACGACAACCTTCCCATTCGAAACACTGACTGGGGGTGGCGACCAGTGAACAATCATGTGTAGCCTACCCACGCGTACATGTGGGCCCTCCATGATCCATGTCACCTGCGGCAAAGACATGACATGCGCAATGAGGGAAGTGAGGAGAGCTGTCCGCCCCACGCGCAGAAGGTGCATCAGCTCCACAGACCCAGCAGCGAGTCCAGCAGGGGTCACATGTGCAGGGGCAGCTGTGCCTGGTGTGAAGGCACATGCATATAGACAGCACATCGACCAATGTGTAGTCTGCCCACATCCACAGTCCATCATCATGCGGACATAGGAATTGAACACAGGGCAACACATCTTAGCTGGTGCACCCACCGTGACCAACAATGCGCAATCATCGACGTACCCGCCCTGTGCATGGCCCCCACCCAACGGAGGCACATCCAGTGCCACCATCCCACACACACAAGCCTTCCACGGAACATGCTGTGTCCAATGGTCAGTACAGAGTCAGCGCCCATCTGGTGGATCCTGAACAGGAGACACATGCACACACATGCCAGCTCCCACTATGTACGACTGCCACCTGGCACGTGCAATGTAACCTCTCACCTGTGACGTGTGACTGCAAGCACACAGCCGTCTTGGCATGGGGCTGTCAATGTGGACACCAGTCAATGTTTCGGGAGCTGTGATCCGTACAGTGCTGTACATAGGGTGCAGTGCTGACACCTACTACTGTCTCATATCCCCTCGTGCCACAGGTCCCACTTGTATTGGCCGCTCAGCCCGTGCCCACATCGTCGTCGTCGTGTGCCATACTCATCCAGCCTCGGAAGCAGTACCATGCTCAGCAGACACTCATGTTGCCGTGGCGTTGCCGCTTGACGAATATGCAGTCAGTCCCCATCAGCACGCCCCGCAAGTCATTGGGGCCTAGATCCCCATGTGCATGCACATGGCAGTGGTATGTCTCACTTGCCATTGCCATTGTTGGGAGACCTGTGTAAGTGTATTGTGGCCGTGCCGTCCCAGCTTGACAGCTGGGCTGTGGCTCATGTGCTTGCTCAGTCATGTCAGTGATGTGTATGCGAAATTGCTATGTGCCGTGTTGCTTTGACATGTGTCCTCTGCCATTTAACCCAGGCGGAGACCGAACATTGACCGCCCATACCAATTGCTGGCGGACATGGACGATACAGAGGTAATCAGGAAGTTTCGGCTGGACAGGCCAACTCTGCATCGACTGTGTGCCATGTTAGAGCCCCATCTCCGTCCCCGCAGGGTGTATCCGACTGCTGTCACCCCCACGGCTAAGGTGATGGCCGCCATGCATTTCTTCGCCACTGGGTCATTCCAGCACACAGTGGGCAGTGGAGGAGGGATGTCCCAGCCCATGTTCAGCAAGGTGCTGAGGGATGTACTGGCAGCCATGATGCTGTACCGGAACAGGTACATCAGATTCCCCAGGGCTCGTGAATTGGCGGCAGTGAAGGGTGCATTCTATGCCCTTGGCAGAATCCCACACGTCGTGGGAGCCATTGACTGCACTCATGTTGGCCTTGTTCCACCACAGGCCACTGAGCACCTGTACCGCAACAGGAAGCACACGCACTCCCTGAATGTGCAAGTGGTGTGCCTTGCGGACATGGTGATCACCCACGTGTGTGCAAAGTTTCCAGGCTCGGCCCATGACGCACACATAATGCGCAACAGCATCTTGCCACGACTGATGGCCAATCTGCAACAGGATCGTGGCTGTATTGTCGGTGAGTATGTGGAGTGGTGTAGCGTGCTGGTTGTGCGATGCTGTCCCCTGTCCAGTTGGAATAGCAACGGTTCTCTGTGTCCCTCACACCCAGGTGACTCTGCGTATCCGAATGGGGCATGGCTGCTCAGTCCATTGAGGAATCCTCGCACCCCAGCAGACGATCGATACAATGAGGCACATGGGAGGACCAGACGTGTGGTCGAGCGTACCTTTGGCCTCCTCAAGTCCAGGTTCAGGTGCCTGGACCGCACCGAGGGTGCACTGGCGTACTCCCCACAGAAGGTGTGCCAGATAGTGGTGGCGTGCTGCATGCTGCACAATCTGGCCATTCGGAAGCAGATCCCCCTCATTGTGGATGACGGAGATCAACCAGGGCCCCAGCCCGCAGACCAGGACAGCTCGAGTGAGGTGGACAGCGGAGAGGAGGAAGCTGGGAATGTGCGCCAGCAGCTCATCGCCCGCTACTTCACTTGACGGTGAGTGTCCATGTACGACGGATGATGTGTCTGTATCTATGCAGGTGTGTGTGTGCTGTGTCAGGGTGGCCGTATGTTCACTGCGTGCAGTGTGTCAACGCTCCATGGCCAGGGTAGTATGCCACTGTTGGTGACTGTGGCATTGTGCCCTATTGCTCTGTGCGATGTGTGTACATTGCTTGTAGTTGTTGACATGTACTGTGTGATGGGTGTGTGACACACTCATTGAATGTGCTCCTGTTCTGTCTCCCACCCCTAGGTCCCTACAGGCCCTCCGGATTCCATTTCCATGCCACGCATCAGGTGCCTTTCCGCCCAAGGTGGCCGTTGTATTCCGTACAATAAAGACACAGGGCACAAACAGCAGTTAGTGAAAAAGGTGCATTTATTACAAACTGTGACATGTGATTGTGTGTAAGGTGATGACAAAAGTGGTGCGTGCAGTGACAATGAGCTGTCGGTCATGGCTGCGTGATGATCAGGGTGTACCCACTGGTTCTATGTCCATAGTCCAACACACACATGCCATCCAGATGGCTGTGTGGAGTGGGATCGTAGAGCAAGTCAATGCAGTGGCTGGTCAAGGAAGGCTGGCGGAAGGCTGGCTGGCTGCCTCACTTGCGACTGGAGCGTGCGAAGTCCTCCCGGGAGATCTGTTTCCTCTTCGGACGGCCCCTTCCACGTTTGGGAGGGGGTGTGTGGTGGCGACCTGCTGGTGGTGGGTGAGGTGTGCTCACTGGCTGTGGACGCAGGGGAAGTGGACACTGCTGCCCGAGCCTGCGCCCTAGCAGGTGGTGGCGGAGGTGGTGTTGCTGGCCTTGCCTGTGACCCCACCGCCACCACCAGCTGGCCCATGAGGTCCACGAGTTGGTCCATACGGGACACGAATTGGCCCATATGGGCGTCCATGGACCTCAGCACCCCCAGCACCTCCCGCGTGTCAGTAGCAGACCTGGCCCATTGTCCTTGGGCCTCTTCATAGGCCCCAAGGACTCTGGCCATTTGAGGCAGGGCATGGCTCCCAGGGAGGCTGGCGTTTCCCTGACCCTGCTCCTCCTACCAGTCCTGCTGCCACCGGCCTGCCCACTAGCCACATTGCTCACCACGGTCCTCGCTGTGGCTCCCAGGGTGGATCCAGTCGGCCGGGCCACCACCTGCGCTGGGGCTGGTGCCAGCGAAGACGTGGTGGTGGTGGAGGCGGTGGTGGTCGGTGCGGCGATGGTGGCGGTTGCGGCAGTGGTAGTGGCCGCAATGACCGTGGGTGTGGCCGCAACGACAGTGGCAGCAGGGGACTGGGACTGTTCAGCATCCCTGGATGATGGGTTGGTGGGTAGGAGGGGTCCTGGGAGCGGCTGGGCCCTGCCACGCCAGATGGGCCAGCTTGGTGGTCCGTGTCCGAAGAGGTGGACAGATCCTCCAGATCCGTGTGTCCTCGTTGGGGGCTTGTAGGCTGGCTGTGCTGGCTGCTGTCTCCATCCCCAGCGTCCAGCAGTTCGTCACCTGTGGAGAGAATGAGATTTGTTATTGTGTTGCACCTGGCGAAGTATGTATTAGTCGTCTGACATTGGCAGTTCGTGCAATCTCGTACATGGGTTTCCCGGAGGCGAGTGTGTGGCTGTGGCATCTGTAGGTGTGTGTGCTAGGCAATGGGACTGTGTGCTGTGCACATGTGGCATGGGACGGATTGGCCATGCCGATGGGTGTGTTGCTTTGCCCCTACTCATTGTGACTCTGGTGTATGCGGGCTCCTGGCCCATCCTGGGTCTGGTTTGTACTTTGCTTTTGGAGTTCAAATGGAACGCTTAGGAACGCATATGGCAACATGGGGGCCATGCCCCAGATTCGCATTTGGGAGGGTATATGCTTTTGGGGTACATGCTGTGAGCCATGGGTGCCGAACGTGACATGTGTTGTGGCAGCATGACAGTGCATGGTCTGAGGTGTGTGCATGCCTGACATGCCCTGCATATTTGCTGTCTGTTGTGGTTACTGGACATGGCATTGGACGCATCGTTATGAGTGAGTGATAGTTGTGTGCCAGCCAACGTATTGCAGTTGTCCCATCTCCTTGGTGTGCGTGCTGCCCTGTGCCATGTGCATCACTGCAGTGCTCGGGGGTGTGGCCCATGTTGTGTGTTGTTGCTCACAGTGTGTCGTGCGCTTAATTGACTTCTGGCACATGGTTGGTCATGGGCATGTGTCTTAGCGTGACTGCTGTATGTGTGGCAGCTGTGCGGATGACATGCCTTTCATGAGACTGGGGCTGACGGATGGGATGGATGGTATGTTGTATGTGCATGGTGTGTCTGTGTGTTTGATGGGTTCAGTGGTGTTCGTGTGCATTTCTGTTGTTCCGCTCTGTTGCGTCTAGTGTTGTTTGTCTTACATAGGCGTAGTTGTGGGGTGTGTGGTTGACAGGCAGTAGGGGCTACATGGACAGGACTTCAATGGTGTTTCGGTTGTGTGTGATGAGTTGCACAGTGGCTGCCGTGTGGGACTATATTCAGTGTGGCTTGTGCATGCAGACGTGGCTCCTTGGGTGTTGCTATGTCTGTGATGGGTCATGTGGGGTGTGAGTCTGCTGTTCATGTCCGTGTGCACATTGTTCACTTGTTCGTGACGGTGGGCGGTGCTGCGTGTTCGTGTGCTACGTGACATGTCCCATGTGTTGGTGGTGTTATGGTCCTCATGCCTCCAGTAATCCAGCCCTGTCCAGTTTCCCACCTGCAAGTTGTTCGTGCGTGCACTGTACTGGATGCCACATGGCTCTTAGCGGGGGTGCTCCATGTTGCAGGTCTGTGGGGGTGGGGGGTGTAGTGGGTCGTGGGGTGGCTGTACACCCACTGACACCGATTGCTGTGGACCGTGATGTCTGCCTTTCGGCTGTCGTTGTGCACTGCGGTGGCTGACACGTGGGTGTGGGGTGTGGGGATGCTCCTCCTTGCTGTGCTGTGGGACTGGGGCCTGGTGTGTGTTGTACTTGGGCTGTCCACCGTCCCACCCACTGCACTTTGTGTTCCTGCCACTTACCTGTTACTTGTCGGTTGGTGCAGCTGTGCCTGACACATGGGTGTGGGGAGTGCTCCACCTTGCTGGTCTGTGGGAGTGGGGCCTGGTGGGTGTTGTACTTCAGCTGTCCCCCTCCGACCCACTGCACTTTGTGTTCCTGCCACTTACCTGTTACTTGTCGGTTGGTGCAGCTGTGGCGGACACATGGGTGTGGTGGGTGCTCGTTGTGGCGCTTCTGGCATATTTGGGGACCTGTTGGTGGTTACGTGGCTGGCTTAGTGTACACATGTCCCCACGCATCTTACAGTTGTTCGGTTTGGCCTGTGTGTGGTAGTGTCTGTTGCATGTGCGTGTGATGTGTTGTGTATTGTGTGCTGGACATGGGGGTGTTTGTCCCTGGGAGCTGTGGCATGGTGGTTGCGCATGTGTGTACATAGCGGTGTGCTGGTATACATTAGTTTGTACTTACCAGCCTCCACTCCCCTGCTAATCCGGCGAGGATCTCCGGATGGATTACGACTCGCACCTTCTCCTCCCACGCTTTGAAGGTCTTAAAGAGCGCGGGATTCCCTCCGCCAGTGACGGCAGCCAGCTCTCTGTTTTTGCCCTCCTTCTTCTTGACCAGGCTCTTTACGTCATTCCAACGTTTGTTTATCTCGGTTCTGTTCCTGGGCAGGGTCCCGACTGCATTGACCTGGTCTACGATCCGGGTCCACATTCTGTTTCTGGTGGCTAGTGGTGTGTGCTGGACCATGTTCCCATAGATTTGTGGGTACACCTTGATGATCTCGTCGACCATGACCGTCAGCTCCATGGGCGTGAACTTGGGCATCCTTTGTGGTGCCATGGTGTTTGTGGTGCTGGTGCGGTGTGTGTTGTGTAATGTGCAGGGGGTTTGTGGTGCCGGTGTTTGGTGGTGGTGGTGGTGGTGGTTGTGATGTGTGCGTTTCTGTGGTGTGCTGCTGTCCTTGCTGTGTCACTGTGTCCTCTCCTCTCCTCTCTGGTTTGCAATGTAGCAAGGGGTTGTGGTCTGTGGGAGTGCTGCTTTTGTACTCACCTATGTGGGTGTGTCCTCATGGTCTGTTGTTTTCAGGTGTGTTGTGTCTGGGGTTCTGGCCTTTGTATTTTTTGTTTGTCCGGGGGTGTTTTCGGGATGTGTACTGTGCTTGTGTATTTGTGCGTGCCTTGCTGTGTGGACTTGTTGGCCATGTTGTGTGCTATTGGTTTTGTGTGCGGATGGTTTCTGTGCAGGTACGTGGGCGCCATGGCTTCTGCCGTGTCGATTCTCATCGGCGTTGTTTGCGCTGGCGGGCGGTATATTTGTTGTTTTTCCGCGCTCATGGCGGTGCGATCGTAATTTCACGTGCGGTGTGTCGGCCGTGTGGGCGGGCGGTTTTGTGTTGTCGTGCGTGTTTCCGTCCGTGGCGGGCGGTTTGACTCCGACTCGGACGATGGCGGGCGGTATTTTGTATGATTTTTCGCCGATGGCGGTTTTCAGTTTGTGTACTCATAATGGCGTGGTCGGTGTTCAGGCGGTGTGTGCGGGCGGATTTTGCCGCTTCCATGCCTGGCGGATTTTTTTACGCCGGGTATCGTAATGTGCCCCAAAGTTATTAATAATAATTAATAATGTATTGGTAAATATGTTAATTGTGTTAAAAAAAGTTATTAATTAGTTATTAATTTGATATTAATTATTAATAATTAATTTGTTAATATGTTAATTGTGTACTTTTTAGGAGTGGGTTGAGTGTTGATAGGGTAGTAGGGTGGGAAGTAATTTAATTTTTATTAAAATTTTTAATATTTTTATATAATATTTTTTTAAGTTATTTTATAGTTGTTAATTGTGTGAATTAATTTATATTTGATGGTTATTAATTTTATTGTTAATTGTTATTAGTTAATTAATTAATTGATAATTTATTTATGTTAATTCATTAATATTTTAAAATATTGGTGGTGACGTTTATAGGGGAATATGGTGGGAGGTAAAAAAATTTTTAAATTAATTAATTGTTAAATAATGTTAATTATATTGCAGGAGTGGGAATACTAAATGAATCCCCTACGCTATCCAACACTTTCCCTACTGTTATACTTGGTGGAGTGGGAATAGTAAATTATTCCCACCCGCTATCCAACACTTTCCCTACTGTTGCACTCGCTGGAGTGGGAATAGTAATTTTTACCCACCCGCTATCCAACATTTTCCCTACTGTTGCACTCGCTGGAGTGGGAATAGTAATTTTACCCACCCGCTATCCAACACTTTCCCTACTGTTACACTCGTTGGAGTGGGAATAGTAATTTTTACCCTCCCACTATCCAACACTTTCCCTACTGTTGCACTCACTGGAGTGGGAATAGTAATTTTTACCCTCCCGCTATCCAACACTTTTCCTACTGTTACACTTGGTGGAGTGGGAATAGTAAATTATTCCCACACGCTATCCAACACTTTCCCTACTGTTGCACTCTCTGGAGTGGGAATAGTAACTTTTACCCACCCGCTAGCCAACACTTTCCCTACTGTTTCACTCGCTGGATTGGGAATAGTAATCTTTACACTCCCGCTATCCAACACTTTCCCTACTGTTACACTCGGAGTGGGAATAGTAATTTTTACCCTCCCGCTATCCAACACTTTCCCTACTGTTGCACTCACTGGAGTGGGAATAGTAATTTTTACCTTCCCGCTATCCAACGCTTTCCCTACTGTTACACTTGTTGGAGTGGGATTAGTCATTTTATCCCCTACGCTATGCAATGTTTTCCCTACTGTTATAATTAATGTAGTGTGAAATATTATTTAAAAAAAAAATATAATAATAATTAAATTTATTATATAGAAAATTAATTTTTATATTTATATTACAGGTTTATTTAGATATATATGTAAGTATAATGTAAATTATGTTTTTAACATTTTATAATTACATTTAATAATTATTTATTAATATTAAGTTAATATATATATATAAAAATTAATTATACATGTTTAATAATTTTTTACATTACATTTATTATTTATTAATTTTAACATTTTTTAAATAATTCTAATTATGTTTAATTTAATTATATTTATAATTTAATTAATTTTATATTATTTTTAAGACATTAAAAAAAATCGGTATTTTTGTATAACTATATTTTTAACAACGATATTTTGGTTTTGATATTTTGGTACTTACCTTTATGGAGATAGGAAGTCAATATTTTGTCCATCGATGTTTTGGCGACGATATTCTGGTACCTCGATATTTTGACTGACGATATTATGTCAGTGATCCGCAGCAAAGTTCATGTCTTGGCCTGGCTGAGACAAAAGATTTATATACACCTAACATTTTCACATTTGCTCGTTTTGTGAACTGGCAATGCTTCACAAATTACACAGAGGAAATATTAGACTCCATGCTTTGCAATGGTTCATACAGTTCTTCAGGGACCAATGAGGGGGAATGCTTAGTGTGACCATTAGACACTAGCGGATGTCATGCACATTTCCTGGGTGACACAGAAGGGTTTAAGATCAACAGGCATGGCCCACGTCAGTCAGGAGTGGTAACAACTTACAGTGTTGGGAAGTTGTGCCTTGATTCGCTAAAAACTTTAACATTGTCCCAGCTGAAACAACACTTGCCCCTTCTTTCTGATGACATTGGACTACAGGGCTTTTTACTGGGTCCTCGAAAACCACGTCAAAAGCTCTTCTTGTATGCAATATACAATGAAGTGTTGAAAGTTTCCCAGCAGGAGGCTGCTGAAAGACTGCGCAAAATTGACAGGGCTAATTTAGAAAGTGCTCTAGCAGTAGTTGATAATAGTTTGAGCACCTTGTCCACTAGGATTTACTCTCTAGGTAACATTGTGTCGTCTGCAATGGACATCTTACAGAGAGACATGTCTTCTTTACAACATGGGCAATCCCAGCTTAGATCGATAATGTTACTAAGCTGTACTCTTCAGACACTTCGTGCCGGTCGCGTACCATGGCGACACCATAATGCCATTAGCTTGTTTTTTGCATACAATCTCACAAAACAGCAAACCATCATGGAAAGAAAAGAGGTGACATACATTATGTTACACATAGAGCAATTGGAGAAACTACCATTTGCTTTTGCAAAAATACCTTCAGTGGACTGGATAATCCATGGATTTATCTCACTGCCAATTTTGACATTCCACTTCCAGTACTGTTTACAACACCATCAAGTAGGCAGATATGAAGCGCTAGGGGAAGGATATGTGCATGAGTCATGGAGTTTACCTTTTAGATATCGCTGTAGGAATGGGGAGACTGAAGTCTTTCTTAGCGGGGCTGACTACGAGAATCTTTTATTGCATTCCTTGGTGTGTAGGGAGTTTTGCTTCATGATGCATGTAATGCATCCATGGTAAATTTGTCCTGCTATCTGAAGGGTTGCCTAGCTGCGGTGATCCGTCTGGCATTCAGATTGCTCTCAAATGGGATTTATTTGATGTTGAACGATCAGAGCTGCTACGGCATGAAACCGGGCATCGCCTACCTGGTGACGGTTTCTGCAGTTGTAACCTGTTGCACACACGTACTGTTTCCACCTGCCAGCACAGTAATGGGGTAAACCCAACAAGTCACTGGGACCTGGGTGAAATGCGGTACAAAAAAGGGGGTTGGGCCCAGTGGAAACACAACAATTGCATCAATATCAACATCACCTGATTAATTAATAACAGACACTATTTATACATATTCAGAATATTTAATCATAATGAACATATAGTGCATCACTTTCAAAGCATAGTACATTAGTCAAAAACAATTTTGTCCCCCCCTGAAAAAGGGGGACAGTTAGGCAGGCAATGCTTTGGCCATCGATAAAGCTTTCAATTGTGCACTTTGAGGCTCTGAACAGACTGATAGCCTTACTGTTCCAGAAGGATGTAGCCTTAACATCTACAAAACAGACGTTTGATCTTAAAGTTGCAAGGTCTTCTTCTGAGATACAGTTGCTACTTCACACTAATTTCCCGTTACATTTTGAGGAACTTGTGCACTGCATTTTTAACATGTCTAGTACCACGGGAGTGGTGCAGTTTGTGAAGAAAATAGGATCTGGTTGGTTAGTACCTTCCAGACAGTCTTCAGAGTTATTCCATCATTCATACACTCCATGCTGGGAAGCATTTTTGGAGGTCTTCCGCTGGTTCTGTTCCTGATTGTCGGGACTTAGCTTTTATTTATTCTTCTTCGCAATGGATGTCCCATCAAGAGGCCAAATGGAACTGGCATTTCCACATGTGCTCATGTGTCGCGAACGCATGATACAGTGTTTTGGCGCACCCTTGCTTCAGGAAATGAATGAACACTGGTTCTTGTCCTTTTGGTCTGTGTGATTACACTGCGTGCAGCCCATATTCCACTGTCTTCTGTGCACTTTTGAGTGTGCCCATGACATATGCCTAGGAATGCAACTGGTTTGGTCTCTGGACATTGACCTACTGGTGAGCCCGTTAACAGCTCACTTGTACTGTTGTCCTTTGTGCCTGCCGTTACTTCTGAATGCATTTTACGAGCCCTCCTGGGAGGCTTCTGCTCCTACTGATCTGGTTCTTGGCTTGGCTTCTGTGGCTCGCACACTGGCTGCTCCTCCTTCGGTGTCTGCTGAGGTGGATGTTTGCTCCATGGATTTGATCCGATGGGTGCCTGTGGGAACATCATCTGTGGTTGATGGGAACATCAATGTTTCGTCTACCTCTCGGAACACATAAACTTTCTGGAAGTTTTGAGTCGTGGGACTTTTAAATTCAGTTTTCTTTTTATACTAAATTGATTCAAAAAATGTTTTAAAAAGCCTTTTCTGTCTTTTATTGATTATTGAGTGGCGTTCACCTTGCTCTTTGTTGTTAAAGAGGTGTGATGCTTTTTTAGATTTTAGTGTTTTTTTTATACTTATTGGCCCTTACATTTTAGCATTTGTCTAGGGATAGATTTTATCGACTCATGTCCAAGGAGTGGGTGTCACATGGTCAGGATAGGCCCGGTAAGGAACACAACCGTTTACATGCTCATGTTTCTTAAGTTGCCTTCTCTTTACACACAATGACTTTTGACATACATTTGCGTGCGTGACAATGCTGGATAACATTCTTCGAGTTGGCATTGCTTACATTTCTACTTCGTAGGCACACTATCACGACACCTTGAACATTCAGTACAAGGGATAAAGTTCACTGCGCAAATGTCATTGTTATTGACTGGTAGGTGACAATGCTATCCAACTAGAATAAACATTTGCGGCAGAACAGGGATTGCAACATGGCCATATGGGTGTTGCTTATTATATAAACAGAACCACTTCCTTGTTTAGGGATAGGAGCACTCAGCTGACACTCCGAGGTCACTACATGTTGGAATTCCAGCTCAGCTGATTCCTGCGTACCAACATGAGGAATGTCCAGCTCTACACCAAGACGGGCAGCCTGACGACACTTACCTGTAGTGTAGGAAGGTGGCTCTTAATGTGATATACCAAAAATCTGATATATCATGTAAAGAGTCCAGGGGTTCCCTCATGAGTGGATAGGGGCTTGCTATGCAAACCCGAAGTGATCTATTAGGGGGTAGTGTGGTCGAGCAGCCTTAGGTTTAACACAGAAGAGTTCAAGACATCTGCAAATACACACAATGATCAATAAATGACACACACGACTCAAGAAGGAGATCCACACCAATTTATAAAAACCGCAAGTATCTTTATATATGTTTAGGCATATGAGAAAAATCATTCAGGTAAGTATGTTTTAAAATATACATTTTTTTCAGTTAAAAAAGTGGACACTTAGTGCAATTTGTGAGTTCTGCAATGTTATCCTATGGACGGAAGAAAGAGTTCTGCAAACAGGTACAGTACAGCGACTTACAGGACCAATCTCCAGTAGTTAAGGTGAGTGGTGGGCAAGGTCCAAGGCAGCACCAACAGTACACCACCAGCGTCATGAGTGCGGCCGGCTGCCGGGTGCCAAACACCGTTGGGAGCCCAATAGGTTTCTATAGAGATAGGTCACTGTGAAAAAAGGCTGCAGGCTCTGGCTGGAAGGCCAGTTGGGTTGAACCAACGGTGGGGTTAAAGTTTTGCGATGCTCTGGGACGTAGGGACACTTGGGATCCTCTTCTCCATGGCCTGGGGGCAACGGATGCAGAAGTGATTTTAGGCGTAGTGTTTTCTTACCTGGATCAGTCGCAGTAGAGGGTGCCTGCGGGCAGTGGCTGCAGGCGATGTCAGAGGGTCCACGAGGGGTGAACTCATGATGGACTTGGGCTTTGGAGGGCTGGGAAACCCTGTTGGCACTGGTGACTCGCTTCAACTCGGGCCAGAGGGGACAGGTGCAGTGGTTGCGTCAGGTGTCAGGCTTGGCAGTTCTGGAGGCCTCAGAGTCTTTGTTTTTGGACTTTCTGCAGGGTGCAGGGAACAGTTCCGCTTTTTTTTGGGAGGTCCTGGTACCTGGGTGAAGTGCTGGTAGGTCTCCCAGGCCTTGGGGACTTAGCAGCTGCAGGACAAGTCAACCTTTGGTGCAATGGGCGAAGGCAGCAAGCAGGCCGGTGTGGTAGGTGTCAAGTCAGTTGCTGGATCTTCTGTTCTTGCAGGGATGTGACTCTTCTCATCTGTCTTTGTCTTCAGGTCAGCAGGATCTGTTTCTCTGGTTTCAGGGACTACCCATAACAAGAATTTAGGGGTGTTAGGGGTGTTTAGGGTAGTGACCAATGGGCTACTGACCCTTGGGGTCACTATGCCCCCTATATGACCATTTCCTGTGGGAAGTGAGAATAACCCTGTCCCAGAATTCCTAATTATGCCATCACAAAGATGGCTTCTTCTGAAAAGTCATGTCCACTTCAGTTTAGCCCACCTTAGGGGCGGTACTAGCCTGGGGGTGGCACGCCTACCTGACTAGCTAATTGTTCCACCTGTCGAGGCGCCAAGGGGGTCCTGGACAAAGGGAGATGGCTTCCTCTACTGTGAGTGGAGCCAGATTCGCATTCCAAAGGCGGCAGCTTCTTTGAAGCTTGCCCCCCAAGTAAGGCTAATCAGCAGGTCATCCTGTGGGAGGGAGTGTTACACCCTCTTCCTGGACAGGCGTTTGTTCTGGGCCTCCTGAGAGCAAAGGCTCTCACCCTAGGAGGTTAGAACAGCGTCTCAGGTGGCAGGCTGGCAGAGACCAGTCAGGGAGCACACCAGAGGCTGATAGGATTTCAGGGGGCACCTCTAAGGTGCCCTCTGGATGCATATATTGATAAATCCGTCACTGAAAACAGTGTGGGTTTATCAATATGAGATTTTGATACTAAACATCCCTATCTTCAGTGAAGCCATCATGAAGCTGGGGAACTCGTTTTCACCAGTGTTCAGCACGTCTTAAAATGGCTTCCCTGGTCACTTGCACTGGCAGTAAGTGAACTGACCAGCACAGGGGCATATCTGTTCATGCAGGCATGCCCTCACATGTAGTACTAAGCACCATTCCTTAGGACTGTCAGGCCTGCTGTAGGGGTGGATTATAAGTATCGCTTGCAGTGGTAGGAGACATGGCACACAGGGATGTGTGACATGCCGTTTTTTCACTTATGTCTGCACCAAGACACGCAGCTTGCAATGGCACCCTTGTAGTCATGATGGCCTCCTGCTTAGCAGTAGTTCCACATGCCAGGTTACACATGTGACTGTTGCAGGAGTGCCTGGTGGCACAATGGTCACAGCGAGGGGCCAGTGGGAGGATCTAGTGTTGATTTCCGGCCATACTCCTCGCTCTCTGCAGTAGTGGAATGTCAGCTATCTGCTGCAGGGACAGCCTTTTCAGGACCCAATTCCCCAAGTGACCATCAACCCTCCTCACGACAGTGCATACCCCTTGGCACCTTTACATACTCTGTAGTAATTACCTCAGAGTATGTAAGGGTGCAGAGATATATGCACTGCAGTGGTTTCTAAAGAGAGCATCCTGTTTAGTCTGAGTCCATTATCCAGAACGGCCCAGGTTATGAAAATCTCAAATTTATTATTGTGGATTATTGCTGGTGTTCGTTCTAAGTTACTCAATGATGACTAGTTGGGATACATTAAAGAGTTTGATTTAATCTGTCTCCAAATGACTTGGGTCCTGGATGACTTTCATATTGATGGTTTCCTTTCTTTTTGTAACCCTGCATTGCCATCAGTGTGCGGGAGGCCTGGCCATTTTAATCTCTATTAGGTTTCCGGGCTTAAAAGTTAAGCCCATTGGTTCATCTCCCTGGTCTCAACTATTGCTGCTGTTGGGGCCAGGAATAATTGACTTACTAGTTGTAAATTTCTACCACAATTTATTTGACCATCATGCATATGTTGTGTGTCTATGTTAGCTGATACAATTGCAAATGTGTGTTAAAAAAATAGTTCACTGGCTACTTTGGGCGGGAGATTTTAATTGTACGGTATGTGAACTTAGTGGGTCGTGGGCCTTTGGTTTAGAGACTATGAATGACCATTCAATGACCCACTTCAGACACTAATTATGGGGATGCATTGAACAAAATGATATGTTCGATGGATTGAGTGTTTGTAAGTGATTGTGCCGCGGCCATCCCTGAGTCATATCCTACCCTCAGGGATGAAAACAAATGTAGCACTATTGATCTTATTTTAATTGCATCTGAATTTAATTTCTTAGTTCTGGATTTTAAAATTTCTCCAAACTGCTTAAGTGACCACAATCCTCTGATAGTAGTATTTAAAACTGAGCTCACGAAAGGTTACCCAATCGGGAAGTGGCTCCTCCTACTTTCAGTACTAACAGAGGCCTCAGAATAAAATGGGAGCATGTTGACTCGAAAATATTTTTGGAAAATGATATATCTGAAAACTCTGGTGCAATGTATAAGTGTCTGTCCCTGGACCTTGCCCCTTCTTTTATAATAGAGGGCTTTGACATTGTTTGTGTAGCAATTTCTCAGGTGCTAACTGCAAAACGTCCTATATCTTCTTCCCCTTTATATCGCTGGTTTAATGCAGCCTGCTCGAAATCACACAAACACCTGCAGGTGGCCCTTAATACTGTGCCAAAAATAGGGAAAAAGTAATTGCAGCGCGTAAAGCATATAAAGCCACTCTGATGCAGCTGGGAAAGCGAGGGACTCCAGGCAATTGTGGGAAGCTGTGAACTGCCCTTTATTTTCTGAAGGGCCTTCATCCAATATGGGATGTTTAATCCCAGAGTTGTCCTGGGTGACGCATTTTACACAAGTATTTAATTCCTTGAATATTGCTGGGTCTTATCGGGACCCTGGGATACGTTCCAGTAAAGACGGGGATTTGGCTCTTCAGTTTGTTCATTCCATCACTGTGAAGGATGTTGCTGTGGCAATTAAGTTCAGCCAGTGCAGAAAAGTCCCAGGGCCGGATGGAGTTCCCATAGACTTGTATAGAGATAATATTGACCTTTGTGCACCCTTGCTCATGCATGTTTTTAGAGCTGAGATTACTTGTCCTCTCCCCCTCTCATGGAAAGAAGCTATTATAGCTCCAGTTTTTAAAAAGGGCGACAGAAATAACCCTGCCTGTTACTACCCAATTTTGCTATTGGACACCACAGTAAGGATCTTGGGAAGGGTTATTTTGGCGGTCTTGGAGGGATGTGCCAACTCTGATAGTATCCTCTCTGATGCGCAATATGGCTTCAGACAAGGGTTGGGCACGGTGGAGCAGTGCCTGAACCTTTCCCTCATCATTGGTAAGTACACCAAGGCCATGAAGGGCACGTTACATCTAGTCTTCATGTACTTGTTGTGTGCTTTTGACACTGTGAACAAATTATGGAATATCCTGGGAAATCTTGGGATAGAAGAATCCCTTGTTACCCTTCTCCGTCGCCTGCACTGGAACACCTCGGCCAAGATCCGTTTTGGCCCTAGGGGGAAGCACATGATCTATACGTTACAATCAAGGATTCCATCAGGGTTGCATCTTAGCCCGTTTCTGTTTCTCATCTATATTAACGGCCTAGAAGGCCACTTGTTAGAGAAGAATTTGGATTTTCCAAGGGCAGGTACTCGCTTTATCTCGACCCTCCTGTATGCGGACGATGCCGTCCTTTTAGCTAGGATTGCAATAGGTCTACAGAGAATACTGGACACCTTTATAGAATTCATGTAATCTCTAGACCTGAGGACCAATCAGCAAAAGTATTTTGTAATGGTCTGTGGGCCAAAGAAAAAACAAATCTATGTCCTTTTTTTTTTAGGGCGCACCTGTCGCAAAAGCAGAGAACTTTAGTTATTTTGGATTAACCTTCGGCCCACAATCAAATTGGGAATCTCTGCTGGTGCTGAGGATTCAGCAAATAACCAGAGCAGTGGAAGCTATTTTCCATTTTGCAGCCAAGCTAGGCCACAGACGAGGGAGATGATATCTCTGTATAAACCCAAATGTCTTTCAATTGCCACCTATGGGGCAGGAGGGTGGGGGTTTAGTGATTTCTCCAGACTGCAAAAAAATGGTTTCATGCTTAGACTCGTGATGGTACCACAGGGCGCGTCCATCTTCTTTTACCATTTGGAAGTGGCCATAAATTACATGGATAATGCCCTGGGGCTTGCACTGCTGTTACTATGACTTAAAATTTGGCAATCTCCGAAGCTAGGGCTCTCCAAAATCATCCTGCAGGATTGCCTTGCAATGGACAACTCAGACTCCATCCCTTGGTTAGGATATTTCAGATGTACTTTTTGTAGGTTGCGAGTCCCGGAATTTTTCAATCACCCTGCCTAAATTCCTCACTCTGCTAGAGCCCAGATAAAGTTGGCTTTTTATGAGCAGGCGCAGCTCACCCGAAGGCATCATGCAGATCACTTTTCTTCTCTGGCTGATTAACATGCTCTTTTTTTCCAGCCATGAGGTGGAATTTCACTGCATCCATATAGAAAATTCCCAATTTAGGTTTTATTTGACTAGGCTTTGTCTGGGTCATTACATTTTCTTGCAGCCTTCCCACAGCAAGTGGCATGCACCAAGATCCTCCCACCATGCCCATGTGATAATACATCAAGGAAAAGCAGACTGTATGCTATGCTCTTTTGTGCACTTTACAAATCTGTGAGATCCCAGTTTTTACTTCTCCTTCTGCGGCCACTAGGTTTTAAATCATAAATGGAGGGTATTAGTTTTCCTCAGCACTTTGATTCACCAGAGGTTTGTTATACCGTCATTAGTTACATCAGAGGGTCTTTAAACAGGAAAAGATAACTGTTAATTGGGCAGGGATGTATTCAATCCACATTTGTACTGTGATATATAGGATATTTGATTGTTTGGGTATTTTAGAAATATATATATACATATATGCATATATATATTTTTTAGCATGAGGTTTTATCTGTTATGCATTTGTATTTTTTATTAAATGGATTGTGTGTGTTATTTGTATGTACATTAATCTTTTAAGGCTTTATTGCCAAATAAAGTTTATGATGATTTTGCCAAAAGGGTACTCCTTCCAAAACACATACTATAACCAAGAGTACCCATGGAAAATAACTAGTAAAACAGCAGAGATGTGATTTAAAGAATTATGAAGAGTACTCTCTTTTCAGGACGGTAGCCCCCACAACTGGTAACAGTTGTCAGCAATGTGGGCTACAACCCTGTGACCCAAGGGAGCTCTTATAGATGTTTTTCTGGGTAACGTTCCCTATGATGTCTAGGTGTGGAGGGGTTAAACCAGCTGGGTGAGAATGGCGATAGAGAAATGGATCAGACCACCTCCAGTACAGAGATGAAAAGATAGTTAAAAATACCTTACGATGGACAACAGACATTATCAACATCCTCATTTGGTATGAGTTCAAAGAAAAAAAGGGAATATTTCAACTCGTAATGCTGGTTGACATGTTTCAGCTCCTGGATTTCCCTCCTTAGAGATGTTGAGGGCTTTCTTCAGGACCTGTGTATGTCATTCTCTGTATATGTGAGCTTAGCTTAGGCTATGTGATTTAAAGGAAAGAAGGAGATCCAATGCTTGACCCTGTGATTCTTCTATGCAGTACGGTTGCCACATAATAACCAGATCTGTAATAGAAACACATAATTTATTCAAAATGTTACCATTTATTGTGAATACAAAGATGACCTGGTAGGCACACATTTGTGAAGCACTTCATACTCTACGTTTGTCATGCTGTTAAACAATCCATTCATGTTGCTGTGGACTTTTGTAATCACACCATACTTTCAGAATCTTACCTCCACAGTCGTCTTATTGGCCTAAGCTCACGGAACAGAGAGAAGGACAACTATGATAAAATCAAAACATGTTGTTTGAATTAACCATTCTCTGTAACCTATCTATTAAATATTTGAGGTGGTGTCCTGTTTTATACTAATGGTAGCAAGATATGAGAATTTAGCCTGCCAATGCTTGTATTATCTCTTAAAGATAGCCTCTATAAACCAAGTCAGAGTATGGTCTCACCCCTATGCTGCGACTGGATACTCAAAGAAAATGTACTTATTATTAGTCCCAAGGATATTACCTGCTGTTTAATGTATTTACTTGATCTGCTGCCAGCTTGAACTATATAGCTGTAAAAGAGTAATCAGCAATGTCCCTCTCCAAATGAGTTGTTAATGTTTTTATAATAGAACAAACTTTGGGAAGCAAAAACCTTAGACAGAATTAAGTGGTCAAAAGTAATGTGAACCAACTCGAAATGGTTCTGACACGGTGTTATAAAAAAGGTTGTGCTCACATGTCTATATATCTTCTTGTGGTGCCCCCTTATGCAAGGAAAATGATTTGTACAATGACCCCATACACCATTCACTTTTCTAAGCAAGAAAGGTCAATTTATTAAAGACAGGTTCGTAGAATCAGTGTATCAACATAATCCCCAAATACTTTTCCACTGCTTTCCTTTTGTCCTCCATGCAGTGCCCTTTCTTTGCATTCCTCTATCTCTCTCAATCACACCCCAGCATGTATCCCATAGTGATCACCCCTAGTGTTGTTCTAAAGCTCTAAACATATTTTTCCCCTCCCTTGTGTATCCCCCCCGAGGGACTGCTTCGATCGCACCAGACTCTGCACCCCCCAAAAAATACGACCACCCAGGTTTTCTTACCCCACCTAACTACGCCTACTTCTTAAAGCAACAGTAATGAGCCAAACCTGTACACCAAACCTTTTCTCTTCACAATTTGTCAAGAAGTTCCCTCAATTCCAGCAGATAGTAAGCCTAAGCAAATGTTGGCAAGTGTACCCCATCCACTCTCAAAAGATAGTCATCCTCTTCTTTAATATGTTTAAGAGACAGAACCTCAATACCCATATTCAGTCAACAAACCTGCATCGCTCTATTCAACTTTCTTCTACCTTTATCCATAGTCGCATACTCTCCAATGTCTCCTAGGTACAAATTCAGTCCAAACAATACAAGCGCCAGCCCATTGTCTTTTGATACTTTCAAGCCCCCTTTCATTTGTTTAATCAATGTTAAACCGGACAGCTGCACCAAATTGTTTTCCACTAAATGAATGACCAACATGTCTGGGCTCCCTCTGTTGGAAAAAAGTTCTGCTAAAACTAGCAGTAAACTGCCGCATTGCATGCTACTTTGCCCCCTCCATAGCACCTTGTGCCTGCTGCTGAGAAGTTCAAGAGAGCGGCCATAAATCCGTTTGTCCTCATCCTTCGCTGCCCATCTTATAAATAAATGTCCCACAATCCACGTAATCATCTTAATTGATGGCAGCCCTTGAACACAACCTAAAGAGAACAAAAGAAAACATATATAAACAGACAAAAACCTATGTATCCACAAATTCATTTTCTAACATCTCTCACAACATTTTGACCTCCATCTCCCAATCCGTTTGACTGCTACCCAAGAACAGCCTAATCTTGCAGTTTTAGTCGCTGCTTCAATACGAAATTAATGTGTCCCATATCTTTCACAAGACAACCCTAACTTCCTTTAAGTCATTCACAATACTACCAACAAGTTAGATCCCAAAAGCTTATCTCCATTCCTATGCCAAAATATCTCTTCGGCCGGCAATCGAAATTTGGATTGAAAGCTTAGGCATTCTTCCACTGGTAATACTTCAACAATACAACTCCTTACAGTCAAAAGATTAAACATTCAAAAAATTACCATTACTGAACATTTGGAGAAAGCTCCTAAAGTCCGCGGTAATCGTTTTTCATCAAACAATGTATGTTTCGGACTGTACAAAAAATTATTCAAAATGTCTATTGTATCACGCCTCATGTTGAATAACCACTTTTAAGGCTTCACAGTGACCAAAATTGCCATTTTTATAGACTTTTCCTCCTAGTCAGAAGCTTGTATTTTGCCCAATTTCGAGTATGAAAATGACTCTAAACACACTTATTTTAGTTCCAAAAGTGATAATTTACATCTGACAGTCATTTGCAGTCAAAAGATTTAACATTCAAAAAAAGCACCATTACTGACCATTTGGAGAACGTTCCTCATGTCTGGGGTCATCGTTTTTCAACAGAAAATGGATTTTTTGGACTGTACAAAAAGTGATTCAAAATGTCCATTGTATCGCGCCTCATGTTGAATAACCACTTTGTAAGTCCTCCCAGTGACCAAAATTGCCATTTTTATAGACTTTTCCTCCTAATCAGAAGCTTGTATTTTGCCTGATTTCGAGCATAAAAAGGACTCTAAACACGCTTATTTTAGTTCCAAGAGTGATGATTTACATCCGACAGTGATTTACAGTCAATAGATTAAACATTCAAAAACGCACCATTACTGACCATTTGGAGAATGTTCCTCAGGTCCGGGGTCATCCTTTTTCATCAGAAAATGTATTTTTGGGCTGTACAAAAAGTGATTCAAAATGTCAATAATATTGCGCCTCATGTTGAATAGCCACTTTATAAGGCATCAAAGTGACCAAAATTGACATTCTTATAGACTTTTCCTACTACTCAGAAGCTTCAATTTTGCTTGATTTTGAGCATGAAAATGATTCTAAACACACTTTTTGAGTTCCAAAAGACAGTCATTTACAGTCAAAAGATTAAAAACTTCAAAAAATTACCATTATTAACGATTCGGAGAACTTTCCTCAGGTCCGGTGTCATTGTTTTCCATCAGAAAATGGATTTTTGGACTAAACAAAAAATGATACGAAATGTCAATTGTATCGCAGCTCCTGTTGAATAACCACTTTTTAAGGCCTCCCAGTGACCAAAATTGCCTTTTTATAGACTTTTCCTCCTGCTCAAAAGCTTATATTTTCCATGATTTCGAGCATGAAAAGGACTCTAAACACACAAATTTTAGTTCCAAAAATGATTCACATCCGACAGTCATTTACAGTCAAAAGATTAAACATTAAAAAAAGCACCATTACTGACCATTTGGAGAACGTTCCTCAGGTCCGGGTTCATTGTTTTTTCATCAGAAAATACATTTTTGGACTGTACAAAAAAATTATTCAAAATGTCAATTGTATCTCACCTCATGTTGAATAACCACTATTAAAGGTTTCCCAGTGACCAAAATTTCCATTTTTAAAGACTTTTCCTCCTACTCAGAAGCTTTTCGTTTCCTTAATTTCGAGCATTAAAAGGACTCTAAACACACTTATATTAGCTCCAAAAGTAAAGATTCTCATCCGACAGTCATTTACAGTCAAAAGATTAAACATTAAAAAAAAATCACCCAAAAAATCACCATTACTGACCATTCGGAGAACGTTTCTCAGGTCCGGGGTCATCGCTTTTCATCAGTAAACAGATTTTTTGGACTGTTTAAAAAATTATTCAAAATGTCAATTGCATCGCGGCTCATTTTGAATAACCACTTTTTAAGTCCTCCAAGTGATCAACATTGCTATTTTTATAGACTTTTCCTCCTACTGAGAAGCTTGTGTTTTGCCCGATTTCGAGCATGAAAGTCACTCTAAACACACTTTTATAGTTCCAAAAGTGATGATTCACATCCGACAGTCATTTACAGTCAAAAGATTAAACATTCAAAAAGTCACCATTACTGACCATTTGGAGAAGGTTCCTCAGGTCTGGGTTCATTGTTTTTGTATCAGAAAATGGATTTTTTGGACCGTACAAAAAATTATTCAAAACCTCAATTCTATCGCACCTCATGTTCAATAACCATTTGATAAGGCCTCACAGTGACCAAAATTGACATTTTGATAGACTTTTCCTCCTCCTCAGGAGCTTGTATTTTGCCCGATTTCAAGCTTGAAAATGACTAAACACACTTCTTTTAATTCCATAAGTGAGAATTTTCATCTGACAGTCATTTACAGCAAAAAGATTAAACATTAAAAAAATCACCATTACTGACAATTCATGGAACTTTCCTCAGGTCTGGGGTCATCGTTTTTCAACAGAAAATTCATTTTTTGGAATGGACAAAATATTATTCAAAATTTCAATTGCATTGCACCTCATGTTGAATATATACTTTATAAAGGCCTCACAGTGACCAAAATGTACATTTTTATAGACTTTTTCTCCTACACAGAAGCTTGTATTTTGCCTGATTTCGAGCAGGAAAATGACTCTAAACAAACTTGTTTTACTACCAAAAGTGATGATTCACATCCGACAGTCATTTACATTAAAAAGATTAAACATTAAAAAAAATCACCATTAGTGACCATTAGGAAAAGGTTCCTCAGGTCTGGGGTCATCGTTTTTCATCAGAAAATTGATTTTTGAACTGCACAAAAAAGTATCCAAAATGTCAATTGTATCGCGCCTCATGTTGAATAACCAGTTTTTAAACCCTTCCAGTTACAAAAAGTGCCATTTTTATAGACTTTTCCTCCTACTCAGAAGCCTATATTTTGCCTGATTTCGAGCATGAAAAGGACTCTAAACACACTTATTTTAGTTGCAAAAGTGATGATTCACACCCGACAGTCATTTACAGTCAAAATGTTGAAGATTAAAAAAATCATCATTACTGACCATTCGGAGAACTTTCCTCAGGTCCGGGGTCATCGTTTTTCATCAGTCAATGGATTTTTTGGACTGAACAAGAAATGGTTCAGAATGTCAATTGTATCACGCCTCATGTTGAATAACCGCTTTTTAAGGCCTCACAGTCACCAAAATTGCTATTTTTATATACTTTTCCTCCTACTCAGAAGCTTGTATGTTGCCCAATTTCGAGCATGAAAATGACTCTAAACACACTGATTTTAATTCCAAAAGTGATGATTCACACCGACATTTATTTACAGTCAAAAGATTAAGGGGGTCATTAGGATGGCGGGTGGATCGCCACCGCCGGCTCCGCGGTGGCGATCCGCCCGCCATCCCAACTTGATTTACCACCGCCATATTATTATGGCGGGGGGTATCGCGGCAGACGCAAAGTGTGTCTGCCGCTTTTCTGCCGGTTGGCAATCATTCCGATTGCCGGCTGGGCGGAGCTGGGGCACAATATGGTGGCAGTGCCTAGAAGGCACCGCCATCCATATTATGATGCCTGGTTTAAAAGGCCTTTCCATGGCGGTGATGCTGCCATGGAAAGGCTGGCGGGGATGTGCATTGGGGGCCCGTTGCGGGCCCCCAGGGGGGGTGGGGGGTGCACTTCATTCCCATGCACAAGGTGGCAGGCACCACGCGGTGCTGTACTGGGACTGTACAAAAAAATTATTTAAAATGTTGATTGTATCTCACCTCATGTTGAATAACCACTATTTAAGGCTTCCCAGTGACTAAAATTGCCATTTTTTAAAAAACTTTTCCTCCTACTAAGAAGCTTGTATTTTGCCCAGTTTCGAGCATTAAAAGGACTCTGAACACACTTATTTTAGTTCCAAAAGTAAAGATTCTCATCCGACAGTAATTTACAGTCAAAAGATTAAACATAAAAAAATCACCATTACTGACCATTCAGAGAACGTTCCTCAGGTCCGGGGTCATCGCTTTTCATCAGTTAACTGATTTTTTGGACTGTAGAAAAATGATTCCCAATTTCAATTGTATTGCACCTCATGTTAAATAAAGACTTTATAAGGCCTCACAGTGAACACAATTTACATTTTTATAGACTTTTGCTCCTACTCAGAAGCTTGTATTTTGCCCGATTTCAAGCATGAAAATGGCTCTAAACAAACTTATTTTACTTCCAAAAGTGATGATTCACATCCGACAGTCATTTACAGTAAAAGGATAAAACATTCAAAAGATCACCATTAGTGACCATTCGAAGAAGGTCCCTCAGGTCTGGGGTCATCGTTTTTCATCAAAAAATGTTTTTGGGACTGTACAAAAAAATTATTCAAAATGTTGATTGTATCTCGCCTCTTGTTGAATAACCACTATTTAAGGCTTCCCAGTGACTAAAATTGCCATTTTTTAAAAACTTTTCCTCCTACTAAGAAGCTTGTATTTTGCCCAGTTTTGAGCATTAAAAGGATTCTGAACACACTTATTTTAGTTCCAAGAGTGATGATCCACATCCGACAGTCATTTACAGTCAAAATATTAAACATTAAAAAAGCACCATTACTGACCATTTGGAGCACGTTCCTCAGGTCCAGGGTAATTGTTTTTTTATAAGAAAATTGATTTTTTGGACTGTACACAAAATGATTCAAAATGTCAATTGTATCGCACCTCATGTTGCATAACCACTTTTTAAGGCCTCACAGTGACCACAATTGCCATTTTTATAGACTTTTCCTCCTACTCAGAAGTTTGTATGTTGCCCAATTTCAAGCATGAAAATGACTCTAAACACACTTATTTTAGTTCCAAAAGTGATGATTCACATCCGACATTTATTTACAGTCAAAAGATTAAACATTCAAAAAATCACCATTACTGACCATTTGGAGAACATTTCTCAGGTACGGGGTCGTTGTTTTTTTATCAGAAAATTTGATTTTTTGGACCATACACAAAATGATTCAAAACCTCAATTCTATCACACCTCATGTTGATAACCATTTGATAAGACTTCACAGTGACCAAAATTGACATTCTGATAGACTTTTCCTCCTCCTCAGAAGCCGATTTTGAGCTTGAAAATGACTAAACACAATTATTTTAATTCCAAAAGTGAGAATTTACATCCGACAGTCATTTACAGTAAAAATATTTAACAATAAAAAAATCACCATTATTGACCATTCATAGAACTTTCCTCAGGTCTGAGGTAATCGTTTTTCAACAGAAAATGGATTTTTTGGACTGTACAAAAAGTGATTCAAAATGTCAATTGTATCGCGCCTCTTGTTGAATAACCACTTTGTAAGTCTTCCCAGTGACCAAAATTGCCATTTTTATAGACTTTTCTTACTAATCAGAAGCTTGCATTTTGCCTGATTTCTAGCATGAAAAGTACTCTAAACACACTTATTTTAATTCCAAGAGTGATGATTTACATCCGACAGTGATTTACACTCAATAGATTAAACATTCAAAAATGCACCATTACTGACCATTTGGAGAATGTTCCTGAGGTCCGGGTCATCCTTTTTCATCAGAAAATGTATTTTTGGGCTGCACAAAGAGTGATTCAAAATGTCAATCATATCGCCCCCTAATGTTGAATAACCACTTTATAAGGCATCACAGTGACCGAAATTGACATTTTGATGGACTTTTCCTCCTCCTCAGAATCTTGTATTTTGCCCGATTTTGAGCTTGAAAATGACTCTAAACAAACTTGTTTTGCTACCAAAATTGATGATTCACATCCGACAGTCATTTACATAAAAAGATTAAACATTAAAAATCACCATTACTGACCATTCATAGAACTTTCCCCAGGTCTGGGGTCATCCTTTTTCATCAGAAAATGTATTTTTGGGCTGTACAAAAAGTGATTCAAAATGTCAATTATATCGCGCCTCATGTTGAATAGGCACTTTATAAGGCATCACAGTGACCAAAATTGACATTCTTATAGACTTTTCCTACTACTCAGAGGCTTCAATTTTGCCCGATTTTGAGCATGAAAATGATTCTAAACACACTTTTTGAGTTCCAAAAGTGCTGATTCACATCCGACAGTCATTTACAGTCAAAAGATTAAAATCTTCAAAAATTACCATTATTAACAATTCGGAGAACTTTCCTCAGGTCCAGTGTCATTGTTTTCCATCAGAAAATGGATTTTTGGACTATACAAAAAAGGATACAAAATGTCAATTGTATCGTGGCTCCTGTTGAATAACCACTTTTAAGGCCTCCCAGTGACCAAAATTGCCTTTTTATAGACTTTTCCTCCTACTCAAAAGCTTATATTTTGCAGGATTTCGAGCATGAAAAGGACTCTAAACACACAAATTTTAGTTCCAAAAATGATGATTCACATCTGACAGTCATTTACAGTCAAAAGATTAAACATTAAAAAAAGTACCATTACTGACCATTTGGAGAACGTTCCTCAGGTCCGGGTTCATTGTTTTTTCATCAGAAAATACATTTTTGGACTGTACAAAAAAATTATTCAAAATGTCAATTGTATCTCGCCTCATATTGAATAACCACTATTTAGGGCTTCCCAGTGACCAAAATTGCCATTTTTAAAGACTTTTCCTCCTACTCAGAAGCTTGTTGTTTCCTTGATTTTGATCATTAAAAGGACTCTAAACAAACTTGTTTTACTTCCAAAAGTGATGATTCACATCCGACAATCAATTACAGTAAAAAGATTAAACATTAAAAAAATCACCATTACTGACAATTCGGAGAACGTTCCTCAGGTCCGGATTCATTGATTTTTCATCAGAAAATGTTTTTTTGGACTGTACAAAAAATGATTCAAAATGTTGATTCTATCTCGCCTCATGTTGAATAACCAATATTTATGGGCTCCCAGTGACTAAAATTGAAATTTTTAAAGAATTTTCCTCCTACTCAGATGCTTGTATCTTGCCCAGTTTTGAGCATGAAAATGACTCTAAACACACTTATTTTAGTTACAAAAGTGATGATCCACATCCGACAGTCATTTACAGTCAAAATGTTGAAGATTAAAAAAAACCATCATTACTGACCATTCGGAGAACTTTACGCAGGTCCGGGGTCATCGTTTTTCATCAGAAAATGGATTTTTTGGACTGTACAAAAAATGATTAAAAATGTCAATTGTATTGCGCCTCATGTTTAATAACCACATTTTAGGGCTTCCCAGTGACCAAAATTGCCATTTTTATAGATTTTTCCTCCTACTCAGAAGCTTGTTGTTTCCTTGATTTCGAGCATTAAAAGGACTCTAAACAAACTTGTTTTACTTCCAAAAGTGATGATTCACATCCGAAAATCATTTACATTAAAAAGATTAAACATTAAAAAAAAATCACCATTACTGACAACTCAGAGAACGTTCCTCAGGTCCGGGTTCATTGATTTTTCATCAGAAAATGTTTTTTTGGACTGTACAAAAAAATGATTCAAAATGTTGATTGTATCTCACCTCATGTTGAATAACCACTATTTAAGGCCTCCCAGTGACTAAAATTGAAATTTTTAAAGAATTTTCCTCCTACTCAGATGCTTGTATCTTGCCCAGTTTCGAGCATGAAAATGACTCTAAACACACTTATTTTAGTTCCAAAAGTTAAGATTCTCATCCGACAGTCATTTACAGTCAAAAGATTAAACATTCAAAAAAATCACCATTACTGACCATTCCGAGAACGTTCCTCAGGTCCGGGGTCATCGCTTTTCATCAGTAAATGTATTTTTCGGACTGTACAAAAAATCATTCAAAATGTCAATTGTATCGCGCCTAATGTTGAATAACCACTTTTTAAGGCCTCCAAGTGACCAAAATTGCAATTTTTAAAGACTTTTCCTCCTACTCAAAAGCTTGTGTTTTGCCCGATTTCGAGCATGAAAGTCACTCTAAACACACTTTTTTAAATTCCAAAAGTGATGATTCACATCCAACAGTCATTTACAGTCAAAAGATTAAACACTCAAAAAAGCACTATTACTGATCATTTCGAGAACGTTCCTCAGGTCCGGAGTCATTGTTTTTTTATAAGAAAATGGATTTTTTGGACTGTACAAAAAATTATTCCAAATTTCAAGTGTATCGCATCTCATGTTGAATAAAGACTTTATAAGGCCTCACAGTGAACAAAATGTACATTTTTATAGACTTTTTCTCCTACTCAGAAGCTTGTATTTTGCCCGATTTCAAGCATGAAAATGACTGTAAGCAAACTTATTTTACTTCCAAAAGTGATAGTTCACATCTGATAGTCATTTGCAGTAAAAAGATTAAACATTCAAAAAATCACCTTTAGTGACCATTCATAGAAGGTCCCTCAGGTCTGGGGTCATCGTTTTTCATCAGAAAATGGATTTTTGGACTGTACAAAAATGATTCAAAACCTCAATTCTATCGCATCTCATGTTCAATAACCATTTGATAAGGCTTCAGAGTGACCAAAATTGACATTTTGATAGACATTTCCTCCTCCTCAGAAGCTTGTATTTTGCCCGATTTCGAGCTTGAAAATGACTGTAAACAAATTTATTTTACATCCAAAAGTGATGATTCACATCCGACAGTCATTTACAGTCAAAAGATTAAACATTCAAAAAGCACTATTACTGATCATTTGGAGAACGTTCCTCAGGTCTGGGGTCATTGTTTTTTATCAGAAAATGTTATATTTGGACTGTAAAAAATAATGATTCAAAATGTTAATTGTATCTTGCCTCATGTTGAATAACCACTATTTACGGCTTCCCAGTGACTAAAACTGACATTTTTAAAGAATTTTCCTCCTAAACAGATGCTTGTATGTTGCCCAGTTTTGAGCATGAAAATGACTCCAAACACACTTATTTTAGTTACAGAAGTGTGGATCCACATCAGATAGTCATTTACAGTCAAAAGATTAAACATTAAAAAAGCACCATTACTGACCATTTGGAGAACGATCCTCAGGTCCGGGGTCATCGTTTTTCATCAGTCAATGGATTTAAATAATTAAATGTCAATTGTATCGCACCGCATGTTGAATAACCACTTTATAAGGCCTCCCAGTGACCAAAATCGACATTTTTATAGACTTTCCTTCTACTAGGAGGCTTCAATTTTGCACAATTTCGAGCATGAAAATGACTCTCAACATTCTTTTTTAGTTCAAAACGTGATGATTCACATCTGACAGACATTTACAGTCAAAAGATTAAAAATTCAAAAAATTACCATTATTGACGATTTGGAGAACTTTCCTCAGGTCCAGTGTCATTGTTTTTCATTGGAAAATCGACTTTTTGGACTTTACAAAAGATTATTCAAAATTTTAATTTATCGTGCCTCATGTTGAATAACCACTATTTGAGGCTTCCTAGTGACCAAAATTGCAATTTTTAAAGACTTTTCCTCCTACTCCGATGCTTGTATTTTGCCCAGTTTTGAGCATGAAAATGACTCTAAACGCACTTATTTTAGTTACAAAAGTGATGATCCACATCCGACAGTCATTTACAGTCAAAATGTTGAAGATTAAAAAAATCATCGTTACTGACCATTCGGAGCACTTTCCGCAGGTCCAGGGTCATCGTTTTTCATCAGAAAATGGATTTTTTGGACTGTACAAAAAATGATCTAAAATGTCAATTGTATCGCACCTCATGTTGAATAACCACTTTTAAGGCCTCCCAGTGACCAAAATTGCCATTTTTATATACTTTTCCTCCTACTCAGAAGCTTGTATGTTGCCCAATTTCGAGCATGAAAATTACTCTAAACACACTTATTTTAGTTCCAAAAGTGATGATTCACATCCGATAGTCATTTACAGTCAAAAGATTAAACATTAAAAAGCACCATTACTGACCATTTGGAGAACCTTCCTCAGGTCCGGAATCATTGTTTTTTTATAAGAAAATGGATTTTTAAAAAAGTTTTAAACATAGATTTTATTTTTGAGAAAATGCAACCAAGTACAAGTAATCAAATAGCTATCAAATGACAAGTAAAAACATTAAGTGGAATGAGATTTACGCAACATATGAACAAGAAATAATGAATCAAAAATAGTTGCATATAAAAACTTTTGTTATGAGACATGTGAAAGAAAAGAGAAGAAAGAAAAAAGAGGGGGAAGGGAGAAGAAGAGAAACAAGGGTAAAGGAAACACTAATATTGTAACTAAGTAAATACATATGAAGATAAAAAAGCTTAATAATTTTTAAAAGGTAACTAACAATATAAATTAAAAATTGCTGTAAAACAGAATATGATAACAATTTAAAGCGAAAGAGAAAAGAGGAAATATATAATTACAATTTATAAAACAACAGTATATCATTATTAACAAGTCATGGCAGTTTGGGGACTTCTTCTGACGAAGGGTGATGACGGGTACATTTCTGTGCAGAGGCATCTAAGAAAACAGTTACAGGAGACCATATGCGTTCTCTTTTCAGGAGTAGGGACATGTAGAAACATAGGCACGATCCAATCGATGATTATAACATACACTGTACCACCAAGATTGAAAGGAAAGTTGTGTGGAATGTTTCCAATTTTTTGTTATCTGTTGGAAAGCAATAGCAATCAATAAATCCACAATGTCCATGTTATGAGAGATGGTTTGCCAATGATCAGATAATGTGCCTAGAAATACAGCTTCAGGGGAGAAAGGGAAACGGGTATGGCATATGGTGTTAATTTGAGACCAAACCTTCAACCAAAACTGATGTGTATAGGGACAGGAAAAGAGCATATGAAATAAGTCTGCGTGAGAAGCATTACAGGACCAACAATCTGAAGAAAGTGTGGGTTGAAATTTATGTAAGGATAACGGTGTAAACAGAAGTCGATTGTATATAAAGAAAAGTGTTTGAGTCGTGCTGGCTGATCTTGAGGTCCTGCGGAGTTTCAACCATAATTTATCCCAAAATATAGTAGACCATGAAGAGTGGAAGTCAGATTCCCATTGGAGCTCTGTGTGGGTCTCAGATCTGTGTGCAATGGGTGTACTAAGGAATTTATAAATAGATGAGGCACTAGGATGGAAACTTAAAATGGGACGAATGCTACACTGAGGTAAGGAGGAATGTGGTACAGAGGAGAGAAGTAGAGACTCTGTTAAATGTTTAATCAGTAAATTGAATTTGATAGAAGAAGATTTTGGTAATTGATAAAGTGATTGTGCATCAGAGAAGGTAAGAAAAGAATTGTTTGAGTATAGCTGATGAATCCAAAGTAGACCTCTGTCTCGCCAAGTCTTCCAAAAAATGGGTTTATTTTTAATTTTAAGAAATTTATTATGCCAGATAGATGAGTTGAGAAACTGGTCTTTAGTTGAGAGATGTGATAACATAAAGCAATGAAATAGTTTGTGAGTAGTGTTATGTATGGGTGAAGATAGAAAACGAGATTTATGAGTGAAAGTGAGAGATTCGTCCAGGGAAAAAGGGGATAAAAAGGAATGTTCTAAGTCCTTCCATAATGGAGAGGGATTAGGAGAAGAGTCTGTTAATGATTTAGAGAGTTGCTTAAGAAGGAAGGCGTTGTGATAAAGTTGAAAATCTGGAAAGTTAACCCCACCTTGAGATTTAGGGCGCTTTAGCCTAATTAGAGACATGCGTGGTTTTTTCTTGTTCCATAAGAATATTGAGAGAATAGAGTTAATTTTTTTGAAAAAGTATGCAGGAAGATTGAGAGGGATAGCTGAGATCATGTAAAAAATTATGGGAGCAAGCATCATTTTAATGGTATCAAGTCTACCCCACCATGACAAGTATAAAGGATGCCATTTATTGGTAGAAGTAGACAGAGTAGAGAGGAGACGGGTCATATTTAGGGAAAGTGTTTTCTTAATAGAGGGAGCAAACAAGAGACCTAAATATTTAATTTGTTAGGGGTTCCATGAAAAATTAGTAGGAAGGAAATCTTGTATAAAACAGAGGATATTCAAGGGTAAAATTTCACATTTATCGTGGTTTAGTTTGTAACCACAAAGTGAAGAGAAAGCATTGACTTCAGCTACAAAGGCTGGAATGGAGATTTGTGGTTTAGATAAAAATAAGAGAATGTCATCTGCATAGACACTCATTTTAATATGAAGTTTATCATGCTGGAAACCATGAATTTCAGTGTTCTGCTTAATCTTAGCTAGGAATGGTTCTAGAGCTAAAATGAAAAGGAGAGGGGAAAGGGGACAGCCTTGGCGAACACCTCTCTGTAAAATAAAGGAATCAGAAAAAGAGCCATTAGTAAAAATGGTAGCTTTGGGAGAGGTATATAATAAAGAAATATAAGAAATGAATTTGGGACCAAAACCGAACCAGGATAAAGTATGAAAAATAAAAGACCAATCCATTCGGTCAAAAGCTTTCTCTGCGTCTAAAGAGACGGCTGCAAGAGAGTGGGGATATTTGTTAGCTTTATGTAATATATTAAAGACGGTCCGGGTATTGTCCGAGATAATCCGACCTTTAATAAAGCCAGACTGTTCTTTACAAATAACAGATTGTAAGATAGGTTCTAATCGGAGAGCTAGTATTTTAGTGAATATTTTATAATTAGAGTTGACTAATGAGATTGGTCTATAATTTTTACAGAGATGAGGGTCTTTCCCATCTTTAGGGATTAAGCAAATGAGAGCATCTTGAAAAGTACCGGAGGAGGCCTTAGAGGAGATAAAGTAAGAAAACAAAGAAAGAAAATGGGGAAGGAGGGTTTTGGAAAAATGGGAATAGAATTCCACAGGGAATCCATCTGGGCCGGGTGCTTTCCCCGTATTTAAAAGTTTTAGGGCTTGGGAAATATCTTTTATGGAGATATCTTGTTCCAGTGAAGAAAACTTAACATCTGTGGGAAACTGTTTCTGTATGGAAGCAAGATAATTTTGTATGTCTAGGGAGTCTGGAGAAGATTCGGGAGTATATAAAGAAATATAGTACTTTTTGAACTCATCTAAAATCTCAAGATGTTTAGTGACTGGAGCAGAGGCAGAGTTTAATACATAATCAATATTGCAGCGTTCTTTTTTAATTTTAAGATATGAGGCAAGAAGTTTGCCCGCTTTGTTTTGGCCACCATAATAACGAGCACTACCTCTAAGGAGGTAGGCAGAGGCAATTTCTGTAGATAATTTATTATATTTAAATTTCTCTTTAATTAAGTTATTAAGATCAGCTATAGAGTTAGTTAATGTATAAAGGGATTCAAATAATTTAATGGATTTAAGAATTTCATTCGCTTTATGGAAATTTTGACGCTTCTTTCTAGCCACATAAGAAATAATAAAGTCTCTGGCAGAAGCTTTAAAAGAGTCCCAAACAATAGAAAAGGACGAAACAGAAAATAGATTATGTTTAAAAAATTCAGTAATGAAGTCTTCAAAAGAGGAAGTGAAAGATTGGTCAGCTATTAATGATGTATTAAAACGCCATCTCTTTTTAGAAGTAGTAATGGGGAGGAGTTCTAAGTCTAATATTACAGGAGCGTGATCAGAAATCAAAATGGAACCAATGTTTGCATGCAAGGGGTTATGTTTGGAAAGGAGACTTAGAGCAGCCAATGGGAGGACGCATTCAGATAGTGAGGGTACTCACACTTTTGACAATGGATCAAGAAGTAGTCGTATTGACTACATATTTCTTAATGTGGAATTCTGGTCCTTTATGTTGGATATGGTGGTCCAGGAGCGGAATGAAAGTGACCACAACCCGCTGATTCTAACCTTAAAGATTCCCGGCCTCTCTAGTAATTACTCTAGGGCCGCTGAGGATAAGTTAACTGAGGCCATACTTACCAATGATATGAGGAGAGTTAGATGGGCTAGGCTGGTGGATAACAAGGGTGATGTGGCTGAGATGAAATCCTTGGTCGTCCGCTCACTCTCTATTTTACAAGAATGCGCCTCTCAAGAGGCGGTAAACCACATTATCCCCGAGGTCCACAATGAGCTCTTTGGGAAGTTAAAATGTTTTTTTATTAAACCAAATAAACAAACGAGGGCTCCATTCATTAAGGCAGCCTCCTGGTATAATAAAGCCTGTAGAGAGGCTTATAGGTCACTGGCTAGGGCTATTAGATCACATGTAGCGGGGGATATAAAAAAGCTAGAGCTAGGTACAAGGCATCCCAATTGCAAGTGAAGAAGGACTGGGATGAGTCCCGATGGCAGGACTTGCTTATAGCAAGCAAAGAGCGAAATTTGACACATTTCTGGCAACTTGTTAAATGGGGCAGTGGAGTTATATCCCAAGTTCCCACGAACCATGTTGCTCCAGAGGTGTGGGTGTCCCATTTTGAGGCACAGTTTTTAGCCACTAGTTGTAGTGATCTCACCAACCCCCTACCTGTTTTGGCTACCAGTGCCTCCTTTTCCTGCATCGAGGTGGAAAAAGTGCTAAAATCGATCCCGCGAGGTCGGGCCCCAGGTCCAGACTGTATTCCGGCTGACCTGTTTGTATCGGACAAAGAGAACTGGGTCCCCTATATTAAATATCTTGCAAATGCAGTAGCTAGTGGCGCAGCAATTCCGGATACTTGGTTCGGTGCTGAAATTGTACCTATATTTAAGAAGGGTGATCGTTCCCAGCCAGACAATTATAGGCCAATAAGCCTTATTGATTCCATCCAAAAAATAGTCGCAAGGCTCGTCTTAGTCAGAATTCAGGCCTGGATAGACGAGATGGATATTTTGACCCCCTACAGGCAGGGTTCCGTCCCCACATAAGTACCATTGACCAGGTGTTTAGGTTTGCTCTTGTTTATTGGAAGGTAGTTGCTATTGGTGGTGGCAAGATTTACGCGGCCTTTGTAGATCTTAAGACCGCGTTCGATCTAGTTCCTCGTGCCAAAATGTGGAGTGTATTTCAGGCTCTGGGGATGCCCTACGAACTACTAAGTATCCTGGTTAAATTGCATGAAACCAATTATGCACAGGTTCGTTGGGGGAAGCAGGGGCATGTTACCGAAAGGTTTGCGGTAACTAAGGGGGTCCGACAAGGGTGTGTATTGGCCCCAACCCTGTTTTCACTCTTTATTAGTAGGGTGGTCCAATACTTTACATCCCATTCCACTGATGCTCCAATGCTGGCAGGAATGAAGATACCGCTGCTCATGTTCGCGGACGATACCCTGCTACTTTCCAGAACCCAGAAGGGGTTGCAAGTGGCACTGGAGCGTTTTGGGGTTTTTTGTCGCGAGCATGAGCTAGTGGTAAATGTGGACAAAACGAAGTTCATGGTGTTCCATAGGTCAAAGGCCGTGAGGGGGAGGGTGTACATGGATAATGCCCCCTTGGAGCAGACCGACACCTTCACCTATTTAGGGTTAACTCTGGGTAAGAAACTCAGCTGGAAATCCCAGATTGACCTGCTGACACTTAAGCATTCCCATCTCGCAGGTGCATTGCTTAAAGAGCATAGGCTCTCTAAGACCAAGCCCCTAGCCCCTGCGTTAAAGATATACAACCATAAAATAGGTTCATCATTGTTGTATGGGTCGGAATTATGGGGTTTTAATGATTTAACATCTTTGGCTGTCGCCCAGAACAAATTTGTGAGAGCTTTGACTGGCCTTCCGCAGTCTACTCCATTGCGGCCTTTATATTTGGATCTGGGCTGTAATAAAATAGCGGACCAGGCACGGTTTAGACCAGTAGCATTCTGGAGAAGGCTCTGGACTACTCCGGAGCTTACTCCGTACGCTCAAGCTTTCTCTGATGTTAGGTCGCTGGGTTGTACAAATAAAATCCCTTGGATAAGGAATCTAAAAATTACACTGTTTAGTATGGGGCTGAGTAAACTGTGGGAGGATCCAGCCGCTGCTATCTTCCCTGCGAAAAAGGATTTGAAAGCCGCTTATTGGAGCATGGTTAGATTGCAGCAACTGACACATCACCAATGTAGCTCCTTGACTCGGGTTTTTAATGAACATAAATTTGAGCCAAAACTCGAGACATACTGGGACATTATTACTAGACCTATTGATAGGAAGCTGTATCATCAGTTTAGGGTGGGTTCTCTTCCCATCAAAGTGTTCACCAGTAGTTGGCACCCCCCCCTTGGATGACAAATGTCCCTTTTTCCAGCCGAGATTGAGTCACTAGCTCACATTTTCTTTGTATGCCCTGCCTATAGGTCACCCAGGCACAAATGGCTGAAACCCATTTGTAAGAATATGGGCATCAGAGTAGCTATGGAGGCCTTAAGGATTCTGAAAACCAACACAGAGGATCCTATTATTATAGCAGTGGCCAAATTCTTGAGCTGGCTGTGGGTCATTCGAGCAAACAAGATGAGGGATTGTTAATACGGCTATTTATAACAAATTATTAATAATCTGTCACAGTTTTAGTATTATTATGTATCATGTTTATATTTGTCATTGTTTTTATGTCACGTGTTCCCATGTGATTTTTAGCTATTTATATGATATAAGATCAGTTTTTTAGACAATCTGATATAATGTTACCATATGTACCTTTTTCCTTTCCTTATCTTCTTTTCTGGTTATTTTAACTGTTTTTATGGGAACATTAGATAATGTGGTATTGTGTCAGTTTGTATGTTTTGCTGATGTACGTTGTCTTTTATGATTTTCGACAATCGAAATAAAGACATAATTAAACTGAAACTGAAACTGCATGTAAAATAGATTGAGTAAGTGCTTTTGAGACAAATAAATAATCTATTCGTGACTGTGAGAGGTGAGTGGGGGAGAAGAAAGTATATTCACGAAGTTGTGGGTAGAAGAGTCTCCTAGAGTCAACGAGGGATCTGTGAGCAATGAGATTGGTGAATTGTTGGTGCATTGGTGAAGGAATAAAAGATGTTTTAGAAGTACGGTCAATGTAAGGGTCAACAATTAGATTACAATCTCCACCAAAAATAACAAATGGTGTATCAATGGACATCAAAAGAGAGGAAATGTGCGGCCAGAAAGTGTTGTCTGGTTTTGTAGGTGCATATATGTTAAATAGGGTAATAAGTACATCATTAATTTTAAGGTGAATAATTAACCATCGACCATCGTCATCTAAGTCCTGAGAAACAAAAGAGACTTTAAGTTTTTTATGAATAAGAATTACGGTACCGTTTCGCTTACTAGTGCCTGGGGAAGAAAAAACATGTCCTACCCATTGTCTCTTAAGCTTAAGAACTTCTGAAACTACTAAGTGAGATTCTTGTAGGAAAACAATATCTGACTTAAGATTAGATAAATGGGAAAGTACCCTTTGCCTTTTAATAGGCGTACCCAAACCTTTAACGTTCCAAGAGATAACACGCAAAGTCATTAAACAACCATATAGAATAGAACACATACAATATTACAGCATAGATATAAATGCAATAAGCAAACCGTAAAAATTAAAGAGAAAAAAGTGGTAAACAGTTTTTGAGTGGGAGAGTAAGAGAGGAAAAGATAATGATGGTGAGAAACAGATGGAAATGGGAAATATAAGAAAAGGAGGAAAAGTGTTGTCGCGATAGGAACAAATAGGGGAGAGAAGAAAGTGGAACAAGGAAAAAGAAAAGGAAGGATAGAAGCGGAAAATATAGTATAATGATAAAAGAAGAACATCAAAACATACCAAAGACTCAAACATGGGTGGAGGGTGCTGAGGCAACAGGACGAGAAGACGAACCAACTGAACACTTCCGGGGGAGATCACGAGGAAGGAATATTCCAGACAATATCAACCCCTTGAGTGCTGATGACGGCACCACGCCGTCATGAGTCATGGGCGGCGTGTGCTCATGATGGCGTGGTTCCGTCATGCCGCGGCCGCTCCGCCCACGCGGCATTAATTCCCCGCCTGTGCGGGCAAATTAATGAGCGGGCGTGGTCATGACGGAACCGTCATGAGCACCGAAGCACCGCGCTCACCCCCTAGCCCCCCCGTGCCACGGCAGAATTCGCGCCGCGGCGAAGGGTTAAACAATGGAGGATACAGATCGGAGGGAGATAATACCTAAAAGGGGAGGATATGGGAAAAAGGGAAAATTAGCGTATTTGTCATAAACACTGAAAACACGAAATAAATACATGACTACAAATATAACATAACAGAAAAAATGAAGAAAAACGTTCTCAGGGAAAAAAGAGAAAAAAATATATGAAAGAGATCAAAGAATGAGAAATAATGGATGGTAAAACCTGAAGGGAGACGACACCTGAAATGGAAAAACATGGGAGAAGGAGAAAATTCATTCAATTATCATGAACAAAGAAGACATAAAATAAGTAAGTGACTACAACTTGACATGGGAAAAATGATACAGTTCTCAGGAAGAAGACGGCCTTGCAAAATCCATGGATTCCTCTTTGCAGTTTTCAAGAGAACGTTGAAGTAAAGCTGGATCTTCATATGTAGTGGTTTTATTTTTATAAGTGACTTTGAAGAGGCACGGATGAATCAACCCGAATCTGGCATTTAAATCTCGTAGTGCTGGTCGCATTGCAAGAAAGCTTTTCCTTTTATCTGCAGTGGTTTTGGCGTAGTCCTGTGAGAAAAATAGTTGAAAACCTTACCAGGAGATGCGGCGTTTGATTTTGGCTGCCTGCAAAAACTTTCAGCAAATCAGTATATTCCAAGAAATAGAGTATGACACCTCTCGGTTTAAGTTGAGATGAAGAAGCAGAGGGAGGACGTCCCAATCTGTGAGCTCTTTGTATGTTCAAGGGAGGAGAGTCTGGTATATCAAGCAATTGTGGGATAAAAGACTGAAAGAAAGCTATAGGATTAGATCCTTCCAACCCTTCGGAAAGGCCATAAATACGCAGATTATTACGTCTGCTGCGATTTTTGAGGTTTTCAACCTGTTTCTGAAGTTGTAAGATTTCAGCTTTCATAGGGGAGATTTGTTGCGAGGAGATCTGCAACGACTCAACTTGATTTTCCACAGAAGTAAGTTTGTTTTGAAGTGAGAGCCAATTCTCTTCCAAGCTTTGTAGGCGAGTGTTCGTTTCAGTCATATACGGTTTAAGGGCACGTATTTCATCCAGAAGCAGCTCTATTGAGAGAGGTGGAGGAGAGACGGTAGGAGTAGGAGGGTATTTTTAAACTCTTTTAGTGGAGGATAGTGATGATGAAGTATTTTGTTTAGGTGTAATCTTAATGTTGACTTGGGAGGAAGGAGGTTCGGAGACAGGTGTAGGAGAAGACATGGTAGACAAGGTTTCGGTGAGATGAGGCATACTTGGTTGCGTAGAATCTTCCTTGTCATCCTGCAGAACAGAAAAGGGGTTGGAGGTAGGCAGCATGATGGATTTCGAGCGGGAGGTAGACAAATTGGGTGAAATGTTGTTTCGCCCCCCTCTGGTTCTCCCCATAGACATGGGAGAAAAAAGTAGGCAAGAATTGTAGAATAGAACGTTAACAGCTCCCAATGGGAGAGCGTTAATATTTCAAAACAACCACAGCAGAGTTAGTAATGTTATCTAAGGATTTATGGTCAAGTTGTAGAATATCTTCCAGCAAATGAGAAACAGTTATTGTGGATCACAAGGTGGAAGGAATGACGCTGAGATAAATTTGTTAGGAAAAAATCAGCAAGTAGAAGGAAAGACTCCCTTCCAAGATATTAAAGATAAAGCATTTCCATGAAAAATGACGCATATGTGAAGAAAAATTGCAGCAGTAAATGCTAGAAAAAACCACAAAACGGCAGTCACCTTCTTCCAAAATATCAGAAATAACACATTTCCATGAAAAATGGCATTTGCATGAAGAAAAATAACAGCATCAGTTAGATGCTAGAAAGAACCACAAGATGGCAGTCACAAGTCAGTCAGAAAAACGTACTGCATAACAGAGCAGGTTTCTAAAAGTTCAAAAGAAGAAATGCTGTAAGCTAAAAGGTGTCGTCTCATATAATACACATTCCTTTTATGAGAGCACAACATGAAGAGAAGATCATTCTGAGGAGGAAAACTGAAAAGCAGCAGAGGCGGTCTGTTCACGGAGCGCACCACACATCAAAAACAGAAAATATGAGGAAAAAATGGTCCCAGTGCTGTAAAGTGAAAGAAGACCTCTTAGGAATTGAAGTGTTTCAATAAACTGAAGTAATTTGAACGAAGCGGCATTTCTGTGAAATGGTGACCGCTATACGTACTGAAAGTCACAGAGAGCGCAAAATGCTGGTCACGGACTCTTCATTCAGCATGCCGCATATGTGAGACACCGTTGAAAGGGAATGCGGGCTTACCGCGGCAAAACAAAAGTATCCCTGGACGCAGTAGAGGTTCCGACAGTCCAGCCTGTAATTAAAGTATCCCACGAAGCTCCTCCATCGGAGAAATTTGACGGCTTCCTCAATAACGGCCCGGAGCAGTATTAGCTGGCCGCCATCGTCGTCGGCGCTCAAGCCACGCCCCCGAAAATTGATTTTTTTAACTGTACACAAAATTATTCAAAATGCCAATTGTATCGCGCCTCATGTTGAATAACCACTTTATAAGGCCTCACAGTGACCAAAATTGCCATTTTTTTTAGACTTTTCCTCCTACTCAGAAGCTTGTATTTTGCCCGATTTTGAGCATGAAAAGGACTATGAACACACTTATTTTAGTTCCAAAAGTGATGATACACATCCGACATTCATTCATTTTCTTTTTTATAAGAAAATTGATTTTTTTAGACTGTAATAAAATTATTCCATATTTCAATTGTATCGCACTTGTTGAGTAAAGACTTTATAAGGCCTCACAGTGAACAACATTTACATTTTTATAGACTTTTTCTCCTACTCAGAAGCTTGTATTATGCCCTCTAAACAAACTTATTTTACTTCCAAAAGTGATCATTCACATCTGACAGTCATTTACAGTAAAAAGAGTAAACATTCAAAAATCACCATTAATGACCATTTTGAGATGGTCCCTTAGGTCTGGGTTCATTGATTTTTCATCAGAAAATACATTTTTGGACTGTACAAAAAAGTATTCAAAATGTCAATTGTATCTCGCCTCATGTTGAATAACCACTATTTAAGGCTTCCCAGTGACTAAAATTGCCATTTTTAAAGACTTTTCCTCCCTACTCCCTACTTTTCCTCCCTACACACTTATTTTAGTTCCAAAAGTAAAGATTCTCATCCGACAGTCATTTACAGTCAAAAGATTAAACATTAAAAATAAATCACCATTACTGACCATTCGGAGAACGTTCCTCAGGTCCGGGGTCATCACGTTTCATCAGTAAACTGATTTTTTGGACTGTAGAAAAAATTATTCAAAATGTCAATTGCATCGCTGCTCATTTTGAATAACCACTTTTAAGTCCTCCAAGTGATCAAAATTGCTATTTTTATAGACTTTTCCTCCTACTCAGATGCTTGTGTTTTGCCTGATTTCGAGCATGAAAGTCACTCTAAACACACTTTTTTAGTTCCAACAGTGATGATTCTCATCCAACAGTCATTTAAAGTCAAAAGATTAAACATTCAAAAAAATCACCATTATTGACCATTCGGAGAACGTTCCTCAGGTCCGGGGTCATCGCTTTTCATCAGTAAATGTATTTTTTGGACTGTAGAAAAATTGTTCAAAATGTCAATTGCATCGCACCTAATGTTGAATAACCACTTTTTAAGGCCTCACAGTGAACAAAATGTACATTTTTATAGACTTTTTCTCCTACTCAGAAGCTTGTATTTTGCCCGATTTCAAGCATGAAAATGACTGTAAACAAACATATTTTACTTCTAAAAGTGATAATTAACATCTGATAGTCATTTGCAGTAAAAAGATTAAACATTCAAAAAATCACCTTTAGTGACCATTCATAGAAGGTCCCTCAGGTCTGGGGTCATCGTTTTTCATCAGAAAATGGATTTTTGGACTGTACAAAAAAATGATTCAAAATGTCAATTCTATCTCGCCTCATGTTGAATAACCACTATTTAAGGCTTCCTAGTGACCAAAATTGCCATTTTTAAAGACTTTTCCTCCTACTCAGATGCTTGTATTAGGCCCAGTTTCGAGCATGAAAATTTCTCTAATCACTCTTATTTTACTTCCAAAAGTGATGATTCACATCCTACAGTCATTTACAGTCAAAAGATTAAACATTAAAAAAATCCCCATTATTGACCATTTGGAGAAGGTTCCTCAGGTACGGTTTCATTGTTTTTTTAATCAGAAAATGGATTTTTGGACCGTACGAAAAATGATTCAAAACCTCAATTCTTTCGCATCTCATGTTCAATAACCATTTAATAAGGCTTCAGAGTGACCAAAATTGACATTTTGATAGACATTTCCTCCTCCTCAGAAGCTTGTATTTTGCCCGATTTCGAGCTTGAAAATGACTGTAAACAAATTTATTTTACTTCCAAAAGTGATGATTCACATCCGACAGCCATTTACAGTCAAAAGATTAAACATTCAAAAAAGCACTATTACTGATCATTTGGAGAACGTTCCTCAGGGCTGGGGTCATTCTCTTTTATCAGAAAATGTTATATTTGGACTGTACAAAAAAATGATTCAAAATGTTAATTGTATCTTGCCTCATGTTGAATAACCACTATTTAAGGCTTCCCAGTGACTAAAATTGACATTTTTAAAGACTTTTCCTCCTACTCAGATGCATGTATTTTGCCCAGTTTTGAGCATGAAAATGACTTCAAACACACTTATTTTAGTTACAAAAGTGTTGATCCACATCCGATAGTCATTGACATTTTAAATCATTTTTTTACAATCCAAAAAATCAAATTTCTAATGAAATACGATGACTACAGACATGAGGAATTTTCTCCGAATGCTCAGTAATGGTGATTTTTTTAATTTTTAATCTTCGACTGTAAATGACTGTCTGATGTGAATCATCACTTTTGGAACTAAAATAAGTGTTTGGAGTCATTTTTATGCTCAAAATCGGGCAAAATCAAGGTACTGAGTAGGAGAAAAGTCTATAAAAATGGCATTTTTGGTCACTGTGATGCCTCAAAAAGTGGTTATTCAACATGCTGCATAATACAATTGACATTTTAAATCATTGTTTTACAATCTAAAAATCAAATTTCTAATGAAATACGGTGACCCCGGACCTGTGGAACTTTCTCCGACTGGTCAGAAATGGTGATTTTTTATTCTTTAATTTTTCAATTGTAAATGACTGTCAGATGTGAATCATCACTTTTGGAACTCAAATAAGTGTTTTTGGAGTCATTTTCAACCTCGAAATTGGGCAAAATACAAGCTTCTGAGTAGGACAAAAGTCGATAAACATGGCAATTTTTATCACTGGGAGGCCTTAAAAAGTGGTTGTTCAACTTGAGGCGCGATACAATTGACATACTGAATCATTTTTTGTACAGTCCAAAAATCCAATTTCTGATGAGAAACGATGACCCCAAACCTGTGGAACTTTCTCCGAATGGTCAGAAATTATTATTTTTAATTCATCTTTTGACTGTAAATGACTCTCAGATGTGAATCATCACTTTTGGAACTAAAATAAGTTTGTTTAGAGTCATTTTCATGCTCAAAATCGGTTAAAATCAAGGTTCTGAATAGGAGGAAAAGTCTATACAAATGGCAATTTTTGTCACTAGGAGGCCTTAAAAAGTGGTTATTCAACTTGAGACGCGATACGATTAACATTTTGAATCATTTTTTGTACTGTCCAAAAAATCCAATTCTGATGTAAAACGATGACCCTTGACCTTTTGAACTTTCTCTGAATGGTCAGAAATGGAGATTTATTAATGTTTAATCTTTCGTCTGTAAATGACTTTCGGGTGTGAATCATCACTTTTGGAACTAAAATTAGTGTATTTAGAGTCATTTTCATACTAGAAATCGGGCAAAATACAAGCTTTCCATTAGGAGAAAAAGGCTATAAAAATGACAGTTTTGACACTGGGAAGCCTTAGAAAGTGGTTATTCAACATGAGGCGCGATACAATTGACATTTTGAATCATTTTTTGTACAGTCCAAAAAATCAAATTTCTGATGAAAAACGATGACCCCGGACCTTTAGAACTTTCTCCGAATGGTCAGAAATGGTGATTTTTTAATGTTTAACCTTTTGACTGTAAATGACTGACAGATGTGTCATTTTGGTCACTGGGAGGCCTTAAAAGGTGGTTATTCAACATGAGCCATGATACAATTGACATTTAAACTCATTTTTTGTACAGTTCAAAAAATCCAATTTTTGATGAAAAACCATGACCACAGACCTGTGAAACCTTCTCCGAATGGTCAGAAAAGGTGATTTTTAATATTTAATCTTTGGACTGTAAATGACTGTTGGGTGTGAATCTTCACTTTTGGAACTAAAATTAGTGTATTTATAGTCATTTTTATGCTCGAAGTCGGGCAAAATACAAGTTTCCCATTAGGAGAAAAAGGACATAAAACTGAAAATTTTGGACACTGGGAAGCCTTATAAAGTGGTCATTCACATGAGGCACGATACAATTGATATTTTGATTAATTTTTGCACAGTCCAAAAACTCCAATTTCTGATGAAAAACAATGACAACGGACATAAGGAACTTTCTCCAAATGGTCAGAAATGGTGATTTTTTTAACGTTTTATCTTTTGACTGTAAATGACTGTCAGATGTGAATCATCACTTTTGGAACTAAAATAAGTGTGTTTTAAGTCATTTTCATGCTCGAAATCGGGTAAAATACAATCTTCTGATTAGGAGAAAAAGCTATAAAAATTACAATTTTGGATACTGGGAAGCCTTAAAAAGTGGTTATTCAACATGAGACGTGATACAATTGACATTTTAAATCTTTTTTTGTACAGTCCAAAAATCAATTTTCTGATGAAAAACGATGACCCCAGACCTGTGGAACTTTCTCCGAATGGTCAGAAATTGTGAATTCTTTATGTTTAATCTTTCGACTGTAAATGACTGTCAGATGTGAATCATCACTTTTGGAAATAAAATAAGTATGTTTAGTCATTTTCATGCTTGATCACGGGCAAAATACAAGATTCTGATTAGGAGTAAAAGGCTATAAAAATGACAATTTTGGTCACTGGTAGGCCTTAAAAAGTGGTTATTCAACATGAGGCATGATACAATTGACATTTTAAATTATTTCTTGTGCAGCCCAAAAAATCCAATTTCTGATGAAAAACGATGACCACGGACCTGTGGAACTTTCTCCAAATGGTCAGAAATGGTGATTTTTTTTAACGTTTTATCTTTCGACTGTAAATGAGTGTCAGATGTGAATCATCACTTTTGGTACTAAATTAAGTGTATTTAGAGTCATTTTCATGATCGAAATTAGGCAAATTACAAGCTTCTGAGTAGGAGAAAAAGGCTATATAAATGACAATTTTGGTCACTGGGAGGCCTTAAAAGTGGTTATTCAACATGAGGCATGATACAATTGTCATTTTAAATAATTTTTTGTACAGTCCAAAAACTCCAATTTCTGATGAAAAATTATGACCTTGGACCTGTGGAAATTTCTCTGAATGGTCAAAAATGGTGATTTTTAATGTTTAATCTTTCGACTGTAAATGACTCTCCAATGTGAATCATCACTTTTGGAACTAAAATAAGTGTGTTTAGAGTGATTTTCAAACTCAAAATGTGGCAAAAGTCAAGGTTCTGAGTAGGAGGAAAAGTCTATAAAAATGGCAATCTTGGTCACTGGGAGGCCTTAAAAAGTGGTTATTCAACATGAGCTGCGATACAATTGACATTTTGAATCATTTTTTGTACAGTCCAAAAAATCCATTGACTGATGAAAAACGATGACCCCGGACCTGAGAAACGTTCTCCAAATGGTCAGTAATGGTGCTTTTTTAATGTTTAATCTTTTGACTGTAAATGACTATCGGATGTGGATCATCACTTTTGTGACTAAAATAAGTGTGTTTAGAGTCATTTTCGTGCTCAAAACTGGGAAAAATACAAGCATCTGAGTAGGAGGAAAAGTCTAAAAAAATGGCAATTTTGGTCACTGTGAAGCCTTATAAAGTGGTTATTCAACATGAGGCACGATACCATTGGCATTAAAAATCACCATTTGTGACCATTCAGAGAATGTTCCACAGGTCCGGGGTCATCGTTTTTCATCAGAAATTGGATTTTTTGGACTGTACAAAAAATTATTCAAAATGTCAATTGTATCATGCCTCATGTTGAATAACCACTTTTTTAAGGCCTCCCAGTGACCTAAATTGCCATTTCTACTGACTTTTTCTCCTACTCAGAAGCTTGTATTATGCCGGATTTCGAGCATGAAATTGACTCTTAGCACAATTATTTTAGTTCCAAAAGTGATGATTCACATCTGACAGTCATTTACAGTTGAAAGATGAAACATTCAAAAATCACAATTTCTGACGATTAGGAGAAAGTTCCAAAGGTTTGGGGTCATCGTTTTTCATCAGAAATTGGATTTTGCACTGTACAAAAAATGATTCAAAATGTCAATTGTATCGCGCCCATATTGAATAACCACTTTTTAAGTCCTCCCAGTGACCAAAATTGTCATTTTTATAACCCTTTTCTCCTAATCGGAAGCTTGTATTTTACCCAATTTCAAGCATGAAAATTACTCTAAACAAACTTATTTTAGTTACAAAAGTAATGATTCACATCACACAGTCATTTACTGTCAAATGATTAAACATTAAAAAATCACCATTTCTGACTAATCGAGAAATGTTTCAAAGAAATTTAGTTTTTGCCTGGACAGAAAATGATTTAAAATGTCAATTGTATCATGCCTCATGTTGAATAACCACTTTTTTGGTCAAAATTATGTTTTTAGCCTTTTATCACTCATCACAAAGCAAACTGGCAAATGGTACATCTGGATAAACGCAGAAGACTTGACAGTTTAAGAAGACCAAAAAGTGATGTACGTCATTAGCTGTGTACCCCCCGCCGTATCCCAGGCAACCTAAAGGAGTAAGCACAGTTTCTCCTAGAGCAAGGGCGGGGAGTAGGTCTGCATTGCGGGAAAATATACCATTCGTCCGTCTTTCTTTTGTGACGGTGGTAACCCAAAACCTTCCAACAGGGAAGGTGCCCTTCAGAGGGAGCAAGTCTAAACAATGACTCCCAGGAATTAGGAAGAACAAAGAACCCCCCCAACCCCCCCACCCAACCCAGTACTGGTGGCGGCTACCCGAGTGCAGCTAAGTTTCAAGTCATGGTATCTTCAAGTAGGTTAAAATTGAAAGAGATGCATATCACTGACATAACCACTTTTTAAGGCTTCCCAGTATCCGTAATTGTCATTTTTATAGACTTTTCCTCCTACTCAAACCTTGATTTTCCCTGATTTCGAGCATGAAAATGACTCTAAACACACTAATTTCAGCTCCAAAAGTGATGATTCACATCTGACAGTCATTTTACAGTTGAAAGATTAAAGATTTAAAAATCACCATTTCTGACCATTCAAAGAAAGTTCCAAAGGTCCGGGGTCATCGTTTTTCATCAGAAATTAGATTTTTTGGACTGTACAAAAAATGATTCAAAATGTCAATTGTATCGTGTCTCAAGTTGAATAACCACTTTTTATGGCCTCCAAGAGACCAAAATTGCTATTTTTATAGACTTTTCTTCCTATTCAGAACCTTGATTTTTCCCGATTTGGAGCATGAAAATGAATCAAAACATACTTATTTTAGTTCCAAAAGTGATGATTCACATCCGACAGTCATTTACAGTTGAAAGATTAAACATTAAAAAATCACAATTTCTGACCATTCGGAGAAAGTTCCAAAGGTCCGGGGTCATCGTTTTTCATCAGAAATTAGATTTTTTGGACTGTACAAAAAAATGATTCATAATGTCAATCGTATCACGTCTCAAGTTGAATAACCACTTTTTGAGGCCTCCCAGTGACAAACTTGCCATTTTTATAGTATTTTCCTCCTAATGCGAAGCTTGTATTATGCCTGAGTTTGAGCATGAAAATGACTCTAAACATCCTAATTTTAGTTCCAAAAGTTATGATTCACACCCGACAGTCATTTACAGTCGAAAGATTTAATATTAAAAAAATCACCTTTTCTGACCATTCGGAGAACGTTTCACAGGTCCAGGGTCATCGTTTTTCATCAGACATCTGATTTTTTGGATTGTAGAAAAAATGATTCAAAATGTTAATTGTATCGCGTCTCAAAATGAATAAACACTTTTTAAGGACTCCCAGTTACCAAAATTGTCATTTTTATAGCCTTTTTCTCCTAATCGGAAGCTTGTATTTTGCTCAATTTTGAGCGTGAAAATGACTCTAAACATCCTAATTTTAGTTCCAAAAGTGATGATTCACATAGGACACTCATTTACAGTGGAAAGATTAAACATTAAAAAATCACCATTACTGACCATCTGGCGAAAGTTTGACAGGTCCTGGGTCATCGCTTTTCATCAGAAAACTGATTTTTTCGACAGTACAAAAAGTGATTCAAAATGTCAATTGGATCGTGCCTCATGTTGAATAACCACTTTTTAAAGCCTCACATTGAACAAAATTGCCATTTTTACAGACTTTTGCTCCAACTCTGAAGCTTCTTTTTGTCCAATTTAGGGCAGGAAAATGACTCTAAACAAACTTATTTTTGTTCCAAAAGTGATAATTCACATGCAATAGTCATTTACAGTCAAAAGATTAAACATTAAAAAATCACCACTAGTGACCATCTGGAGAAAGTTTGACATGCCGAAGTCATCGTTTTTCATCAGAACATTTATTTTTTGGACTGTACAAAAAATGATTCTATATGTCAATTGGATCATGCCTCATGTTGAATAACCACTTTTTCAAGCCTCACAGTGACCAAAATTGCCATTTTTACACACTTTCCCTCCTACTCAGAAGCTTCTATTTTGACCAATTTCGGGCAGGAAAATGCCTCTAAATACACTTATTTTAGTTCCAAAAGTGATAATTCACATGCAATAGTCATTTACAGACAAAATATTAAACATTCAAAAATTACCATTACTGACCATCTGGAGAAAGTTCGACAGGTCCGGGGTCATCGTTTTTAATCATAAAATTGGTTTTTTGGACTGTACAAAAAATGATTCAGTATGTCAATTGGATCATGCCTCATGTTGAATAACCACTTTTTAAAGCCTCACAGTGACCAAAATTTCCATTTTCACTGACTTTTCCTCCTCTTCAGAAGCTACTATTTTGACCAATTTCGGACAGGAAAATGACTCTAAACACACTTATTTTAGCTCCAAAAGTGATAATTCACATGCAATAGTCATTTACAGTCAAAAGATTGAACAATAAAAAATTACCATTACTGACCATCTGGAGAAAGTTCGACAGGTCCGGGGTCATCATTTTTCATCAGAAAATTGATTTTTTGGACTTTACAAAAAATGATTCAAAATGTCAATGGTATCGTGTCTCATGTTGAATAACAGCTTTTTAAAGCCTCACAGTGACCAAAATTGCCATTTTTGTAGACTTTTCCACCTACTCAGAAGCTTCTATTTTGACCAATTTCATGCAGGAAAATGACTCTAGACACACTTATTTTTGTTCCAAAAGTGATAATTCACATAAAATAGTCATTTACAGTCAAAAGATTAAACATTAAAAAATCACCATTACTGACCATTGGAGAAAGTTCGACAGGTCCGGGGTCGTAGTTTTTCATCAGAAAATTGATTTTTTGGACTTTACAAAAAATGATTCAAAATGTCAATTGGATTGTGTCTCATGTTGAACAACCACTTTTTAAAGCCTCACAGTGACCAAAATTGCCATTTTTAGAGACTTTACCTCCTACTCAGAAGCTTCTGATTTGACCAATTTCGGACAGGAAAAGGACTCTAAACGCACTTATTTTAGTTCCAAAAGTGATAATTCACATAAAATAGTCATTTACAGTCAAAAGTTTGAACATTAAAATATTACCATTACTGACCACCTGGAGAAAGTTTGACAGGTCCGGGGTCATCGCTTTTCATCAGTAAATTGATTTTTTAGACTGTACAAAATATGATTGAAAATGTCAATTGGATCGTGTCTTATGTTGAATAACCACTTTTTAAAGCCTCACAGTGAATAAAATTGCCATTTTTACAGACATTTCCTCCCTACACAGAAACTTCTATTTTGACCAAATTCGGGCAGGAAAATGACTCTAAACACACTCATGTTAGTTCAAAGAATGATAATTCACATAAAATTGTCATTTACAGTCAAAAGATTAAACATTATAAAAACCATTACTGACCATCTGGAGAAAGTTCGACAGGTCGGGGGTCATCAGAAAATTGATTTTCTGGACTGTACAAAAAATGATTGAAAATGTAAATTGGATCGTGTCTCATGTTGAATGACCACTTTTTAAAGCCTCACAGTGACCAAAATTACCATTTTTAAAGTCTTTTCCACCTACTCAGAAGCTTCTATTTTGACCAATTTCGGGCAGAAAAATGACTCTAAACACACTTATTTTAGCTCCAAAAAGTGATAATTCACATGCAATAGTCATTTACAGTCAAAAGATTAAACATTAAAAAATCAACATTACTGACCATATGGAGAAAGTTCGACAGGTCCGGGGTCATCGTTTTTCATCAGAAAATTGATTTTTTGGACTGTACAAAAAATGATTCAAAATGTCAATTGGATCATGCTTCATGTTGAATAACCACTTTTTAAAGCCTCACAGTGACCAAAATTGCCATTTTCACAGACTTTTCCTCCTCTTAAGAAGCTTCTATTTTGACCAATTTCGGGCAGGAAAATGACTCTAAACGCACTTATTTTAGTTCCAAAAGTGATAATTCACATAAAATAGTCATTTACAGTCAAAAGTTTGAACATTAAAATATTACCATTACTGACCATCTGGAGAAAGTTCGACAGGTCCGGGGTCATCGTTTTTCATCGGAAAATTGATTTTTTAGACTGTACAAAAAATGATTGAAAATGTCAATTGGATCGTGTCTCATGTTGAATAACTACTTTTTAAAGCCTCACAGTGACCAAAATTGCCATTTTTACAGACTTTTCCTCCCTACACAGAAGCTTTTATTTTGACCAAATTCGGGCAGGAAAATGACTCTAAATACACTTATTTTAGTTCTAAAAGTGATAATTCACATAAAATTGTCATTTACAGTCAAAAGATTAAACATTAAAAAATCACCATTACTGACCATCTGGAGAAAGTTTGACAGGTCGGGGGTCATCGTCTTTCATCAGAAAATTGATTTTTTGGACTGTACAAAAAATGATTCAAAATGTAAATTGGATCGTGTCTCATGTTGAATGACCACTTTTTAAAGCCTCACAGTGATCAAAATTGCCATTTTCGTAGACTTTTCCTCCTACTCAGAAGCTTCTATTTTGACCAATTTCGGGCAGGAAAATGTCTCTCAACACACTTATTTCAGTTTTAAAAATGATAATTCACATGCAATTGTCATTTACAGTCAAAACATTGAACATTAAAAAATTACTGACAATCTGGAGAAAGTTCGACAGGTCCGGGGTCTTCGTTTTTCATCTTGCCATTTTTACAGATTTTTCCTCCTACTCAGAATCTTCTATTTTGACCAATTTCGGGCAGGAAAATGACTAAACACACTTATTTTAGTTCCAAAAGTGATAATTCACAAGCAATAGTCATTTACAGTCAAAAGATTAAACATTAAAAAAATCACCAATTTCTGACCATCTGGAGAAAGTTCGACAGGTCCTGGATCATCGTTTTTCATCAGAAAATTGATTTTTGGACTGTACAAAAAATGATTCAAAATGTCCATTGGATCGTGTCTCATGTTGAATAACCACTTTTTAAAGCCTCACAGTGACCAAAATTGCCATTTTTACAGACTTTTCCTCCTACTCAGAAGCTTCTAATTTGACCAATTTCGGGCAGGAAAATGACTCTAAACACATTTATTTTAGTTCCAAAAGTGATAATTCACATGCAATAGTCATTTACAGTCAAAAGATTAAACACAAAAAAATCACCATTACTAACCATCTGGAGAAAGTTCGACAGGTCCGGGGTCATCGTTTTTCATCAGAAAATTGATTTTTTGGACTGAACAAAAAATGATTCAAAATGTAAATTGGATCATACCTCATGTTGAATAACCACTTTTTAAGGCCTCACAGTAATCAAAATTGCCAAATTTGTAGACTTTTCCTCCTACTCAGAAGCTTCTAAATTGACAAATTTCGGGCAGGAAAAGGACTCTAGACACACTTATTTTTGTTCCAAAAGTGATAATTCACATAAAATAGTCATTTACAGTCAAAATATTAAACATTAAAAAATCACCATTACTGACCATCTGGAGAAAGTTCGACAGGTCCTGGATCATCGTTTTTCATCAGAAAATTGATTTTTGGACTGTACAAAAAATGATTCAAAATGTCCATTGGATCGTGTCTCATGTTGAATAACCACTTTTTAAAGCCTCACAGTGACCAAAATTGCCATTTTTACAGACTTTTCCTCCTACTCAGAAGCTTCTAATTTGACGTATTTCGGGCAGGAAAAGGACTCTAAACACACTTATTTTAGTTCCAAAAGTGAGAACTCACATGCAATAGTCATTTACAGTAAAAAGATTAAACATTAAAAAATCAACATTACTGACGATCTGGAGAAAGTTCAACAGGTCAGGGGTCATCATTTTTCATCAGAAAATTAATTTTTGTACTGTACAAAAATGATTCAAAATGTCAATTGGATAATGAATAACCACTTTTTAAAGCCTCACAGTGACCAAACTTGCCATTTTCACAGACTTTTCCTCCTCTTCAGAAGCTTCTATTTTGACCTATTTCGGGCAGGAAAATGACTCTAAACACACTTATTTTAGTTCCAAAAGTGATAATTCACATGCAATAGTCATTTACATCCAAAAGATTAAACATTAAAAAATCACCATTGCTGACCATCTGGAGAAAGTTCGACAGGTCCGGGGTCATCGTTTTTTATCAGAAAATGGATTTTTTGGACTTTACAAAAAATGATTGAAAATGTCAATTGGATCGTGTCTTATGTTGAATAACCACTTTTTAAAGCCTCACAGTGAATAAAATTGCCATTTTTACAGACATTTCCTCCCTACACAGAAGCTTCTATTTTGACCAAATTCGGGCAGGAAAATGACTCTAAACACACTCATGTTAGTTCAAAAAATGATAATTCACATAAAATTGTCATTTACAGTCAAAAGATTAAACATTATAAAAACCATTACTGACCATCTGGAGAAAGTTCGACAGGTCGGGGGTCATCGTCTTTCATCAGAAAATTGATTTTCTGGACTGTACAAAAAATGATTGAAAATGTAAATTGGATCGTGTCTCATGTTGAATGACCACTTTTTAAAGCCTCACAGTGACCAAAATTACCATTTTTAAAGTCTTTTCCACCTACTCAGAAGCTTCTATTTTGACCAATTTCGGGCAGAAAAATGACTCTAAACACACTTATTTTAGCTCCAAAAAGTGATAATTCACAAGCAATAGTCATTTACAGTCAAAAGATTAAACATTAAAAAAATCACCATTACTGACCATCTGGAGAAAGTTCGACAGGTCCTGGGTCATCGTTTTTCATCAGAAAATTGATTTTTTTGGACTGTACAAAGAATGATTCAAAATGTCCATTGGATCGTGTCTCATGTTGAATAACCACTTTTTAAAGCCTCACAGTGACCAAAATTACCATTTTTAAAGTCTTTTCCACCTACTCAGAAGCTTCTATTTTGACCAATTTCGGGCAGAAAAATGACTCTAAACACACTTATTTTAGCTCCAAAAAGTGATAATTCACATGCAATAGTCATTTACAGTCAAAAGATTAAACATTAAAAAATCAACATTACTGACCATATGGAGAAAGTTCGACAGGTCCTGGGTCATCATTTTGCATCAGAAAATTGATTTTTTTGACTGTACAGAAAATGATTCAAAAAGTCAATTGGATCAAGCCTCATTTTGAATAACCACTTTTTAAAGCCTCACAGTGACCAAAATTGCCATTTTCACAGACTTTTCCTCCTCTTCAGAAGTTTCTGTTTTGACCAATTTCGGGCAGGAAAATGACTCTAAACACACTTATTTTAGTTCCAAAAGTGATAATTCACATGCAAGTCATTTACAGTCAAAAGATTAAACATTAAAAAATTAACATTACTGACCATCTGGAGAAAGTTCGACAGGTCCGGGGTCATCGTTTTTCATCAGAAAATTGATTTTTTGGACTGTACAAAAAATGATTCAAAATGTCAATTGGATCATGCTTCATGTTGAATAAACACTTTTTAAAGCCTCACAGTGACCAAAATTGCCATTTTCACAGACTTTTCCTCCTCTTAAGAAGCTTCTATTTTGACCAATTTCGGGCAGAAAAATGACTCTAAACACACTTATTTTAGCTCCAAAAAGTGATAATTCACATGCAATAGTCATTTACAGTCAAAAGATTAAACATTAAAAAATCAACATTACTGACCATATGGAGAAAGTTCGACAGGTCCTGGGTCATCATTTTGCATCAGAAAATTGATTTTTTTGACTGTACAGAAAATGATTCAAAATGTCAATTGGATCATGCTTCATGTTGAATAAACACTTTTTAAAGCCTCACAGTGACCAAAATTGCCATTTTCACAGACTTTTCCTCCTCTTAAGAAGCTTCTATTTTGACCAATTTCGGGCAGGAAAATGACTCTAAACACACTTATCTTAGTTCCAAAAGTGATAATTCACATGCAATAGTCATTTACAGTCAAAAGATTAAACATTAAAAAATCACCATTACTGACCATCTGGAGAAAGTTCGACAGGTCCGGGGTCATTGTTTTTCATCAGAAAATTGATTTTTGGGACTTAAAGAAAAATGATTCAAAATGTCGATTGTATTGTGTCTCATGTTGAATAACCACTTTTTAAAGCCTCACAGTGACCAAAATTGCCATTTTTGTAGACTTTTCCACCTACTCAGAAGCTTCAATTTTGACCAATTTCAGGCAGGAAAATGCCTCTAGACACACTTATTTTTGTTCCAAAAGTGATAATTCACATAAAATAGTCATTTACAGTCAAAATATTAAACATTAAAAAATCACCATTACTGACCTTCTGGAGAAAGTTCGACAGGTCCGGGGTCGTCGTTTATCATCAGAAAATTGTTTTTGGGACTTTACAAAAAATGATTCAAAATGTCAATTGGAATGTGTCTCATGTTGAACAACCACTTTTTAAAGCCTCACAGTGACCAAAATTGCCATTTTTAGAGACTTTACCTCCTACTCAGAAGCTTCTGGTTTGACCAATTTCGGACAGGAAAATGACTCTAAACACACTTATTTTAGTTCCATAAGTGATAATTCACATAAAATAGTCATTTACAGTCAAAAGATTTAACACTAAAAGATTACCATTACTGACCATCTGGAGAAAGTTCGACAGCTCCGGGGTCATCGTTTTTTATCAGAAAATGGATTTTTTGGACTTTACAAAAAATGATTGAAAATGTCAATTGGATCGTGTCTCATGTTGAATAACCACTTTTTAAAGCCTCACAGTGACCAAAATTGCCATTTTTACAGACTTTTCCTTCTACTCAGAAGCTTCTAAGTTGACCAATTTCGGACAGGAAAATGTCTCTCAACACACTTATTTCAGTTTTAAAAATGATAATTCACATGCAATTGTCATTTACAGTCAAAAGACTAAACATTAAAAAATTACTGACCATCTGGAGAAAGTTCGACAGGTCCGGGGTCATCGTTTTTCATCTGAAAATTGATTTTTTGGACTGTACAAAAAATGATTAAAAATGTCAATTGGATCATGCCTCATGTTGAATAACCACTTTTTAAAGCCTCACAGTGATCAAAATTGCCATTTTTACAGATTTTTCCTCCTACTCAGAAGCTTCTATTTTGACCAATTTCGGGCAGGAAAATGACTCTAAACACACTTATTTTAGTTCCAAAAGTGATAATTCACATGCAATAGTCATTTACAGTCAAAAGATTAAACATTAAAAAATCACCATTACTGACCATCTGGAGAAAGTTTGACAGGTGGTCATCGTTTTTCAGCAGAATTTATTTTTTTTGGACTGTACAAAAAATGATTTCAAAATGTCAATTGGATCATGCTCCATGTTGAATAACCACTTTTTAAAGCCTCACAGTGACCAAAATTGCTGTTTTTACAGACTTTTCCTCCTACTCAGAAGCTTCTAGTTTGACCAATTTCGGGCAGAAAAATGACTCTAAACACACTTATTTTAGTTCCAAAAGTGATAATTCACATAAAATAGTCATTTACAGTCAAAAGATTAAACATTAAAAAATCACCATTACTGACCATCTGGAGAAAGTTCAATAGGTCGGGGGTCATCGTTTTCATCAGAAAATTGATTTTTGGACTGTACAAAAAATGATTCAAAATGTCAATTGTATCATGCCTCATGTTGAATATCCACTTTTTAAAGCCTCACAGTGATCAAAATTGCCATTTTTGTAGACTTTTCCTCCTACTCAGAAGCTTCTATTTTGACCAATTTCGGGCAGAAAAATGACGCCAAAACACACTGGGGCATATTCTCAAGGAGCTATCACCAAGCCAACTGCACTTTATCGCAGCCAAATCCACGATAAAATTATCACCCCATTCCCAAGCTGGTGCTAACAGCCTATAATACCAGTTTACCTGTGATAGCAGTCGCAAAAAACATCGCCACAGAGGAGCCCGGCAACTAACGCTAATGATATGCAGAGTAGGCGTTACCGCGCTAAAAGCCGCGACAACACCACTCCACAAAATTCTCAACAACCAGCCAGATCGGCGATAAGTTCACAAAACATGCGCTAAGGCGCGTTAGCAGCAGGAAACTAACACCTGCTCCTACCTGGTGTAAAGTCGGACGACAACCGGCACCAGACAAGGGAGCACAGCCCAAAGCCACATATGAAGAACAACAGATGCCCTTTAGCAACCCATCATGCAGGCCTGAGCCCCAATAGGTCAACAACACCCACCACCACGACCCCCAGGAACCCACCACCCCCCGGGCCCTACCCCGGGCACCCCCCCATGGACAAAGATATTGCACAGCAACTCCATGAAATCATGAACCAAGCAAATCGCCTGAAGTCGCACAATCACAACACCCAACATACATGTGTGGCCAGAAAAAGGGAAATCATACACCCATATCAAAATATCCAAACAATACATTTATTACAGAACAAATAAAAAAAAAACAATTCTGAAGAGGCATGGAGGGTCATCTCAGGACATTCTGTAAGTCACAGCCTGCAAAACAGAAATCTGGATCAGAAGGTGTGCCATGCGCCCATCAAAGTACAGAGAGAGATAGCAAAAGAGAAGAAGAGAGAGGGAGAGAGAAAGAGAGAGGGAGAAAGGGAGAGAGAAAGAGAGAGGGAGAGAGGGAGAGAGAAAGAGAGAAGGAGAGAGGGAGAGAGAAAGAGAGAAGGAGAGAGAAAGAGAGAGGGAGAGAGGGAGAGAGAAAGAGAGAGGGAGAGAGGGAGAGAGAAAGAGAGAGGGAGAGAGGGAGAGAGTGCCGACACTGAGGACCTAGGCCTCACTGCCCACCTGCTGCCACCGGTGTGTCCCCAACCACGTGCCAGTATTCACAGCAGTCCCCCAGGTCCCTCATCTAAAACAGTTTCCAGAGACATGAATGGCAGAGTCCATACAGTTGCACATGCCATCATTGCTTGCCCGCCCCTGCGCACACAGGCTGCTGTACCCCAGCCCCTCCCACCGCCCAGCAGTTATTGCCCACCCCTGCGCAACCAGGCCTCACTGCTCACCTTCTGCCACCGGCGTGTCTCCAAGAGGGCCCACCACGTTCTGGAGGGATCTCCAAGCCTGGTGCCCGCAACCATGGCACCCTCCACATCATGCAGCCCTGCACCGCGGGCCACCAGGTCACACACCTGACTCTGGGTCTTGATTACGCAATGGCAGAGACCACATCAGTGCACACGGCATCATCGCAGGCTGCACACCCGCTCAGCGCTTGAGGTGCCACTAACTCTGTGAAGTGCGACGCAATGCCACGTGGCGGGAGGGCCGCACTGCCTGCTGGCCCAGGCCTACACTGCGGTCCAGCAGGGCTCACACTAATCCTTGCCAGTCTGGACCACCAGGATGGTGCATCATTGCAGCTGCACACCCGCTCAGCACTTTAGATGCCCCTATCTCACTGCACTGCAAGACACCATCCCATGGTGGGGTGCCTGTGCCTGCCGCAGTGTATCCGGTGCCACCAAGTCTGTGCCCCGCTAGCCATGGACCCTTACTGATTGAGTCCCATTGTGCGGACGCCATCATGTCACCCCCGGCACTGGGCAATGTGAGGTGGCAGGGCCCTAGGCCCTCATGCACACATGAGAACTACACGGAGACACCCAGTCAGAGAGAGTGGAAATGGCATCCAGCACGTGCGCCAGGCCATTTTTATTACCAGGGTCACATGTCCTGTGATGCCAGTGCTGGATGGGTGTGGTGTGGGTGTACACCAGCCGTAAGGGAGTGGCTGTGGCATGCTGACAACTAGACCTGTGAGCTGCAGTTCCCCACAGTGAAGACCTAGGACATGTAGCGCTGTCATCCCCCCCTGTGTGCGTAATCGGAGTGGGCTGTCCTGGCGTATGCCAGTCCAGCGTAAGGGTGTGAACAATGACCCCGGGGCTCTGGGCGTGGTTCCATCCTGGGCTGGACAAAGAAGTGACTAATGGATGTGTCTCCGTTGTAGTGTCGACGCCACCAGGACTGGAATCGGCAATCTGTCACCCTGTGACAATAGTCCCACAACATGGGCAACATGGGCAACATGGACGTAAGGGGGAATCACTGACCCTACATTCATCCATACTTCCACACTTGAAAGATCATAGACATGACACATCTGTATGGATATGAATGTTTATTACACATTCAAGGGAGTGTTGCAGCTGGAGCAGTACAGGGCCATGCCAACCCCACTTCACATTGTCAGCCCGTGGAGGGCCAGCCAGAGTCCTTCAGGGAATGACAGGTACATCAGGAGAGGAGGACTTCAGTCCGCAGTCTGATAGGTGTGTCATTGGTGACCAACAGAATATGGCAGTCCATGTCGAGGTCTGAGGTGAGTGTCGCAGAGTGCATCGGGAGACAGTGGAAGGTGATGATGCAGAGGGCAGAACCAAGCAGAAACAGGCCACATGGCGGAGATAAATGCAACTGCGTACTCCTGACCACGAGGGTGGGTTCATCCGCATCTTCGTCCTCTGCTGTTGCATGTGCCTCACATGTGGGTGGTGGTGTACTGTCCCCAGCACTGTGTGGCACAGACACATCAGGGGCCGGAGATGTGGATGGGGTGGTAGCAGCAGCATGCATCAGCGCCAGGCCTTGTGGCAGCAATGCCATGAGGAAGGTCTTTAGAGCATTGAGGGACCCAGCTACCTCTCGCTGGTGTGCAGCCGTGGCAGCCGCTCTTTCTGCCTGCGTCCACTCCATGTTCTCCATGATCCTCTGCATGTGTCCCAACTCCCGGGCGAGATCGCTGGAGGAACTCCGGCTAGACAGTCATTCTTGTCGCTGAGTGAGGACTCTGGTGATGTCAGCCATGGTCCGTTGGAGGGCATGGAGCAGACTGTGGGCATCCGTTAGGGACTGTGAGTGGTCCCTGATGGGACTTAGACACCCACGTATTGGGTCTAGTTTGGCTGCCATGCGGTCGAACCCCACCTTCACCTGTTCAGCCAGCTTCTCCTGGCACCCCAACACATGGTGTTGGAAGGCCATGTGTTCGTCATGGGGGTCCTGGGAGGCAGCTGTGGTGGTGGGTGCTGCCTGCTGTGTGTACTGTGCAAAGGGGGCTCCTCGTGGCAGCTGGGTTGCCCTGCTCCTGGAAGTGGGCTGCGGAGGCTCTCCACGAGCTGTTCGAGGGCGTCTGAGTCAAAGGTGTGGTGGTCCTCTTCATCATCAGAGAAGAGAGGTTCGGACTGCTCTGCAGGAGGTGTTGGATTTCCCCCTGCAATGTGAAGGGGAGATGCAGTTTGACATCGTGCACACATGTATGTTGACGCATTGTACATGTCTACATTCAGACTGCATGACAGTGTACATTGTGACTGTTTGGGGGGAGCTGCCTATTTGATGCGGGACAGTGGACATTCCGACTACATCACAGATGTGAGTTTGTACTTGTACATTGTCAACTCACATTTCACTGCAGTGCCATATGTGATTGGCCAGTTTCTACGCACATGCAGCACCTGTTGTGTCCTCTGTTCTGTTGTGGACGTGTTGCGGTTTGTACCACCTCGTTGTCAATGTTGATGTGCTCTGCATGTTATGTGTGTGTGCCGCATTTTGGGGGAGTCGCCCCTGCAGCTCTGATTTAGCTGCCCTCCTCCCTTCCATGCGGTGTGCCTCTGGGTTCTGTGCTTCTGCAGTGCTGAGATGTTGCATACCTGTGTGCATTGGTCTCTTGGTGGGAGTTGTGGGTCTGGGGCATGGTTTGTCCGCAGATGTGCTATGCTTAATTATGCATGTGTGCCATTGTGCCCATCTCCCCCCGTCCCCCCAGTCCCTGGTGGTTACTCACCCTGTTGTGTCCGGTCATGTTGAGCAGTGTCCGGTCCCCCGACTCCTGCCACCGTCTCCCCACTGATGACTGTGGACACCATTTCCTCCATCTCGTCCAGCACCTCCTGTGGCGCAGGACTCCCACCTCCAGTCTGCATTGCTGCCTTCCGGTTGTTTGCGAGTTTCAGCTTGGTTTTGCACTTCACATCATTCCAGCGCATCTTGACCTCGTCCATTGTCCTCTTCAGCACTCCGACTGCATTCACCTTGTCCACGATGGTCTGCCATTTTCCATTTTTAGTTGCCAGTGACACAGTGGAGGTGACGAACAGTTATTGATGGTGTTCTATCACCTCCGTTATCAGGATCCTGTTTTCCGGCGGACTGAACTTCGCCTTCCTCTTCTTCTTGTCCTTGACCTTCCCTGACCCCGAGGTCCCAGGCTGGTCATCCGTGGGGCTTGTGGGGTCCTGGTTGTTTTTTGTACTTGCTCCGGCTGCCTCCATTGTGTTTTGCTGTTGTTTGGCTTTTGTTGGTATGCTTTTTTCTACTTTTATGGTGCATTTTCTCGCATGATGCGTGGGAATTGCAGGCCTGTGGCTGGTTTTCGTAGATTTTTGTATCGCGATTGGAGTCATCGCTACTATTTTCGCGTTAGTGTTTCGCGTTTTTGTGGCGTCACGTTGTTTTTAACGCGCTCATTTGACGCGTTGTCCTGTGACTATTGCATGGTACCGCCGTGTTGTGAATACCACGTTAACACGGAGATGTTTTCCCGCGATGGACTGCGATGTGTAGGGTTGCGTTAAGCTACACTTGCGGTAGTTATCACACGTTATTGAGAATATGCCCCACTGATTTAAGTTCCAAAAGTGATAATTCACATGCAATAGTCATTTACAGTCAAAAGATTGAACATTAAAAAATCACCATTACTGACCATCTGGAGAAAGTTCAACAGGTCAGGGGTCATCGTTTTTCATCAGAAAATTGATTTTTTGGACTGTAGAAAAAATGATTCAAAATGCCAATTGGATCATGCCTCATGTTGAATAACAACTTTTTAAAGCCTCACAGTGACCAAAATTGCAGTTTTTACAGACTTTTCCTCCTTTTCAGATGCTTCTAGTTTGACCAATTTCGGGCAGGAAAATGACTCTAAACACACTTATTTTAGTTCCAAAAGTGATAATTCACATGCAATAGTCATTTACAGTCAAAAGATTGAACATTAAAAAATTACCATTACTGAAAATCTGGAGAAAGTTCGACACGTCCTGGGTCATCGTCTTTCATCAGAAAATTGATTTTTTGGACTGTACAAAAAATGATTCAAAATGTCAATTGGATCATGCATCATGTTGAATAACAACTTTTTAAAGCCTCACAGTGATCAAATTGCGCTTTTTACAGACTTTTCCTCCTCTACAGAAGCTTTTATTTTGACCAATTTCGGGAAGAAAATGACTCTAAACACACTTATTTTAGTTCCAAAAGTTATAATTCACATGCAATAGTCATTTACAGTCAAAAGATTAAACATTAAAAAATCACCATTAGTGACCATCTGGAGAAAGTTCGAGAGGTCCAGGGTCATCGTTTTTCATCAGAAAATTGATTTTTTGGACTGTAGAAAAAACGATTCAAAATGCCAATTTAATCATCCCTCATGTTGAATAACAACTTTTTAAAGCCTCACAGTGACCAAAATTGCAGTTTTTACAGACTTTTCCTCCTACTGAGAAGCTTCTAGTTTGACGAATTACGGGAGGAAAATGACTCTAAACACACTTATTTTAGTTCCAAAAGTGATAATTCACATAAAATAGTCATTTAAAGTCAAAAGATTAAACATAAAAAAATCAACATTACTGACCATCTGGAGAAAGTTCGACAGGTCTGAGGTCATCGTTTTTCATCAGAAAATTGATTCTTCGGGCTGTACAAAAATGATTCAAAATGTCAATTGGATCATGCCTCATGTTGAATAACCACTTTTTAGAGCCTCACAGTGACCAAAATTGCGTGTTTACAGACTTTTCTTCCTACTCAGAAGCTTCTATTTTGACCAATTTCGGGCAGGAAAATGACTCTAAACACACTTATTTTAGTTCCAAAAGTGATAATTCACATAAAATTGTCATTTACAGTCAAAAGATGAAACATTAAAAAATCACCATTACTGACCATCTGGAGAAAGTGCGACAGGTCCGGAGTCATCGTTTTTCATCAGAAAATTGATTTTTGGGGACTTTACAAAAAATTATTCAAAATTTCAATTTGATCGTGTCTCATGTTGAATAACCACTTTTTAAAGCCTCACAGTGACCAAAATTGCGTGTTTACAGACTTTTCCTCCTACTCAGAAGCTTCTAGTTTGACGAATTTCGGGCAGGAAAATTGACTCTAAACACTTATTTTAGTTCCAAAAGTGATAATTCACATAAAATTGTCATTTACAGTCAATAGATTAACCATTAAAAAATCATCATTACTGACCATCTGGAGAAAGTTCGACCGGTCCGAGGTCATCGTTTTTCATCAGAAAATAGATTTTTTCGACTTTACAAAAAATGATTCAAGATGTCAATTGGATCGTGTCTCATGTTGAATAAACAATTTTTAAAGCCTCACAGTGACCAAAATTTCCATTTTCACAGACTTTTCCTCCTCTTCAGAAGCTTCTATTTTGACCAATTTCTGGCAGGAAAATGAGTCTAATCACACTTATTTTAGTTCCAAAAGTGATAATTCTCATGCAATAGTCATTTACAGTCAAAAGATTAAACATTAAAAAAATCACCATTACTGACCATCTGGAGAAAGTTCGACAGGTCCGAGGTCCTCGTTTTTCATCAGAAATTTGATTTTTTGGACTTTACAAAAAATGATTCAAAATGTCAATTGGATCATGCTTCAGGTTGAATAACCACTTTTTAAAGCCTCACAGTGACCAAAATTGCGTGTTTACAGACTTTTCTTCCTACTCAGAAGCTTCTAGTTTGACCAATTTCGGGCAGGAAAATGACTCTAAACACACTTATTTTAGTTCCAAAAGTGATAATTCTCATGGAATAGTCTATTACAGTCAAAAGATTAAACATTAAAAAATTACCATTCGTGACCATCTGGAGAAAGTTCGACAGGCCCAAGGTCATCATTTTTCATCAGAAAATTGATTTTTTGGACTTTACAAAAGATGATTCAAAATGTCAATTGGATCATGTCTCATGTTGAATAACCACTTTATAGAGCCTCACAGTGACCAAAATTGCCATTTTTAGAGACTTTTCCTCCTACTCAGAAGCTTCTATTTTGATGAATTCTGGGCAGGAAAATGACTCTAAACACACTTATTTTAGTTCCAAAAGTGATAATTCACATGCAATAGTCATTTACAGTCAAAAGATTAAACATTAAAAAATCATCATTACTGACCATCTGGAGAAAGTTCGACAGGTCCGGGGTCATCGTATTTCATCAGAAAATTTATTTTTTTGACTTTACAAAAAATGATTCAAAATGTCAATTGGATCGTGTCTCATGTTGAATAACCACTTTTTAAAGCCTCACAGTGACCAAAATTGCAGTTTTTACAGACTTTTCCTCACACTCAGGCTTCAAATTTGACCGATTTCGGACAGGAAAATGACTCTAAAAACACTTATTTTAGTTCAAAAAGTGATAATTCACATGCAATAGTCATTTACAGTCAAAAGATTGAACATTAAAAAATTACCATTCGTGACCATCTGGAGAAAGTTCGACAGGCCCGGAATCATCATTTTTCATCAGAAAATTGATTTTTTGGACTTTACAAAAGATGATTCAAAATGTCAATTGGATCATGTCTCATGTTGAATAACCACTTTTTAGAGCCTCACAGTGACCAAAATTGCCATTTTTAGAGACTTTTCCTCCTACTCAGAAGCTTCAAATTTTGATGAATTCTGGGCAGGAAAATGACTCTAAACACACTTATTTTAGTTCCAAAAGTGATAATTCACATGCAATAGTCATTTACAGTCAAAAGATTAAACATTAAAAAATCATCATTACTGACCATCTGGAGAAAGTTCGACAGGTCCGGGGTCATCGTATTTCATCAGAAAATTGATTTTTTTGACTTTACAAAAAATGATTCAAAATGTCAATTGGATCATGTCTCATGTTGAATAACCACTTTTTAGAGCCTCACAGTGACCAAAATTGCCATTTTTAGAGACTTTTCCTCCTACTCAGAAGCTTCATATTTTGATGAATTCTGGGCAGGAAAATGACTCTAAACACACTTATTTTAGTTCCAAAAGTGATAATTCACATGCAATAGTCATTTACAGTCAAAAGATTAAACATTAAAAAATCATCATTACTGACCATCTGGAGAAAGTTTGACAGGTCCGGGGTCATCGTATTTCATCAGAAAATTGATTTTTTTGACTTTACAAAAAATGATTCAAAATGTCAATTGGATCATGCTTCAGGTTGAATAACCACTTTTTAAAGCCTCACAGTGACCAAAATTGCGTGTTTACAGACTTTTCTTCCTACTCAGAAGCTTCTAGTTTGACCAATTTCGGGCAGGAAAATGACTCTAAACACACTTATTTTAGTTCCAAAAGTGATAATTCTCATGGAATAGTCTATTACAGTCAAAAGATTAAACATTAAAAAATTACCATTCGTGACCATCTGGAGAAAGTTCGACAGGCCCAAGGTCATCATTTTTCATCAGAAAATTGATTTTTGGACTTTACAAAAGATGATTCAAAATGTCAATTGG
>CAWUFW010023847.1:0-68793 GCA_963921515.1 Calotriton arnoldi | reverse complement strand
GCATCGGTGCGCGTAATAGACACCAATAGGCCATGGGCGGAGCAATGCGACCGCCTTTGGCCAATTGCGTGCTGTCTTTTATACAAAGACGCACGCAAAGGCCAATAGCGTGGCCCAAAAGGAATCGCACATGCACAAGCGTGTATGATTCCTAGACCCGTTTTCAAACCCCCTACAAAAAGGACTCGCACTGCGCACTGCACCGCTAGGCGCGAGACCTAAGAAGGATGTCACCCCTCCCGACTAGGGGGCGATTCCGATCTGGGTCGGAAAGCTCTCCGACCGATCCGGATTCTTTTCCGACCGAGCCGGACCCCTGCAGTCCGACCGAGCGAGTACGATGCGGCCGTATGCTGCCAGACTCGGTTCGGTCGGACTCCCATTGAAGTCAATGGGAGCCGGTCGTACGACGTGTACATGGGCTCCCATTGACTCAATGGGTACGTTGCGCACAAGGGGCCCCCTGTAGTGGGTACACGTTGGTGCCATCCGCACCGTACACGCATGTATAGGGGGACCCATGGGTCCCCCTGTGTCCGACTCGTACGGCTACGGGTGAAGGGGGTCCGGCACGGACCCCCGAAGTCCGCTTCCGAGAGCTTTTTCATGTCGGAGGCTCCGACTCGATACGGCTGTCCGGATCGTGCATCGTGCTGGCTCGGTCGTAAAACATCTTCATTGCGCGGTACGAATCGAGTGCGAACGAGTCGGACGGAGCGGTTCGGACCTGGAAACGAGTCGGTCGGCGATTTCGCGTTCACTCGCATCGTACTTGCTCGTTCGGATGACTGTTCGAATCGGTCGGGTAAACCGCGTTTGGCTCATATTTTTTCCGGACGAATCGTATTCGGTGCGCTTCCGGCCGAGATCGGAATCGGCCCCTAAGTCTCTTATCCCAGCAAACAAATTACCAGCAGAGTTTAGAATTGGCTTGCACACTCTCTGTACAGGTCCATTCAGGATTCTATCAAGATGTAAGGAGTGGCTAGGCAACTGGTGATATTGAAAGGGGACCTGTGGGGATTCCTGCGCAAGCGCTATGAAGGCCATAGTCCCTCTTATCCTCGGAATAAGCGCCATATTGGAACAGAAAAAGCGTTCAAAGGACTCAATATAAATGGCCCATATAGTAGAGGTAAAAGGAATCAAAGGGCTATATATTGTTCTCCTTGGACAGCCAGTGGCTTTTGCTGTAGTGTAGTACTCCCCTGTTTTTCATGGTGGATGTACTTTGGCCTATCTACACTATAGATGGATGCCCATGTTTTACCTCTTCATATGGCGCTTGATGTTATCCCCCTTTCTTTTATGTCTTTGTATATAGTTTAATATGGACTTACTTTGGTCTATCTACACTCTAGCTGGGCTTTCATCTTTCATCCTTTCAAGATGGCATTTGAGCCTTCATTTTATGAGGAGACTGTTTCACTTTGTGTGCCTGGCTATCCCCTGCTGTTGATATATGATCCATTAACATACTCAGCCCCCTTTTATTTAATAATAGTTATTGAGATATATACTTGTGCCTGTTATTTATTTCATTTACGCTACCGGTGCAGCCTATTTGTAGCCCTTTGATTCCTTCTTCCACTACTATACGGGCCAGTTATATTGAGTCCTTTGAATGCTTTTTTCTGTTGCAATATTGTGCTTGTTTTGAGGATAAGAGGGATTATGGCATGTGCAGAAATCCCCGCAGGTCCCCTTTTGATCTCGCCAGTTGCCTAGCCACTCCTTATATCTAGACGGAATCCCGTCGTTGGGTGGTGGCATTTCAGATGACTGAACCTGCACTGACAGTACGCGAGCTGAATCTAAACTCTGATGGTAAGTTTGTTGTTAGGATAAGAGACCTAGGGGCCGATTCCGATCTCGGTCGGAGGCGCAACTAACAGTATTCGGTCGGGAAAAAAGCCATGCGAATGCCTGTTTCCCGACCGAACCGCACATTATTCCGAACGAGCAAGTACGATGCGCATAACAGCATAGATTCCGACCCAGTCGTATTCACCCAATCCAGGTCCTGCTCCCCGACCGAGCCGGATCCGTAAACGCAGAATCGAGTCGCACGTAAGCCAAAATGCAGCCCCGTCCGGCCGGACAAGTACGATGCGCTTCCCGTACGTGCCGAACCCGTCGCTACGCACGGCACATCAAAGCATCCGGGAGAGGCGCACATAAGCTCCGATTCGCGCCACAACACGATCCACGGCTACGAGACGAACATGCCAGCGACGAGGACGAGGCGAAGCAACGAGAAAGACGAACCAACCATGAATCCCATCGTGCCGATCCTACCAATATTCTACATCTACTACCGGAACAGGCACAGACGCGTACGGCGCAGAAGGTAAGTCAGACACCAACCACAAAAACAAACTACACGTACCCGACACATCACACACACACAGAGGGATGCAGAAATTACTTACACCAGCAACAGCAGCACCATAGGGGCGGGATGGCCATCACCAATGCCACATATACACATAGGGGCCCGGATGCCTACCACCACTACCACCCTTACCCATGGGGGGCTGGATGCCTGTCACTACTACCACCCTCACCCTGGGGGTTCCAGATGCCTACCACTACTACCACCTCTACCCAGGGGGTGCCAGATGCCTACCACTACTACCACCTCTACCCATGGGGGGCTGGATGCCTGTCACTACTACCACCCTCACCCAGGGGATGCCAGATGCCTACCACTACTACCACCCTTACCCATGGGGGGCTGGATGCCTGTAACTACTACCACCCTCACCCAGGGGGTGCCAGATGCCTACCACTACTACCACCCTTACCCATGGGGGGCTGGATGCCTACCACTACTACCACCCTTACCCAGGAGGTGCCAGATGCCTACCACTACTACCACCTCTACCCAGGGGTGCCAGATGCCTACCACTACTACCACCCTTACCCAGGGGTGCCAGATGCCTACCACTACTACCACCTCTACCCAGGGGTGCCAGATGCCTACCACTACTACCACCTCTACCCATGGGGTGCCAGATGCCTACCACTACTACCACCTCTACCCAGGGGATGCCAGATGCCTACCACTACTACCACCTCTACCCAGGGGGTGCCAGATGCCTACCACTACTACCACCTCTACCCATGTGGGGCTGGATGCCTGTCACTACAACCACCCTCACCCAGGGGGTGCCAGATGCCTACCACTACTACCACCCTTACCCATGGGGGCTGGATGCCTACCACTACTACCACCTTTACCCAGGGGTGCCAGATGCCTACCACTACTACCACCTCTACCCAGGGGTGCCAGATGCCTACCACTACTACCACCTTTACCCAGGGGTGCCAGATGCCTACCACTACTACCACCTCTACCCATGGGGGCTGGATGCCTGTCACTACTACCACCCTTACCCATGGGGGCTGAATGCCTACCACTACTACCACCCTTACCCAGGGGTGCCAGATGCATACCACTACTACCACCTCTACCCAGGGGTGCCAGATGCCTACCACTACTACCACCTCTACCCATGGGGGGCTGGATGCCTACCACTACTACCACCCTTACCCATGGGGTGCCAGATGCCTACCACTACTACCACCTCTACCCATGGGGGGCTGGATGCCTGTCACTACTACCACCCTCACCCAGGGGGTGCCAGATGCCTACCACTACTACCACCCTTACCCATGGGGGGCTGGATGCCTGTCACTACTACCACCCTCACCCAGGGGGTGCCAGATGCCTACCACTACTACCACCCTTACCCATGGGGGGCTGGATGCCTACCACTACTACCACCCTTACCCAGGAGGTGCCAGATGCCTACCACTACTACCACCTCTACCGAGGGGGTGCCAGATGCCTACCACTACTACCACCCTTACCCAGGGGGTGCCAGATGCCTACCACTACTACCACCTCTACCCAGGGGGTGCCAGATGCCTACCACTACTGCCACCTCTACCCATGGGGTGCCAGATGCCTACCACTACTACCACCTCTACCCAGGGGGTGCCAGATGCCTACCACTACTACCACCTCTACCCAGGGGGTGCCAGATGCCTACCACTACTACCACCTCTACCCATGTGGGGCTGGATGCCTGTCACTACAACCACCCTCACCCAGGGGGTGCCAGATGCCTACCACTACTACCACCCTTACCCATGGGGGGCTGGATGCCTACCACTACTACCACCTTTACCCAGGGGTGCCAGATGCCTACCACTACTACCACCTCTACCCAGGGGTGCCAGATGCCTACCACTACTACCACCTCTACCCAGGGGGTGCCAGATGCCTACCACTACTACCACCTCTACCCATGGGGAGCTGGATGCCTGTCACTACTACCACCCTTACCCATGGGGGCTGGATGCCTACCACTACTACCACCCTTACCCAGGGGTGCCAGATGCATACCACTACTACCACCTCTACCCAGGGGTGCCAGATGCCTACCACTACTACCACCTCTACCCATGGGGGGCTGGATGCCTACCACTACTACCACCCTTACCCATGGGGTGCCAGATGCCTACCACTACTACCACCTCTACCCAGGGGGTGCCAGATGCCTACCACTACTACCACCCTTACCCAGGGGGTGCCAGATGCCTACCGCTACTACCACCTCTACCCAGGGGTGCCAGATGCCTACCACTACTACCACCTCTACCCATGGGGGGCTGGATGCCTACCACTACTACCACCCTTACCCATGGGGTGCCAGATGCCTACCACTACTACCACCTCTACCCAGGGGGTGCCAGATGCCTACCACTACTACCACCTCTACCCATGGGGGGCTGGATGCCTACCACCAACAACACCCCCACTCACAGGATGGCTAATACATGACACAACAAGCACACACCAACATAAACAATGCAACATAAAGACATCCCCCCCAACAACATGACAAGCGTGTGTAGACTGTGTCAAATGCCTACAACACTGAACATGACTTTGAACATACAATGTGACCCCCTATCACATGTGCCACACATAAATGTGTGTGGCCCCCACAATGCAAGCAGGCCATGACCATTGTGGCAATGGGGTCCAAACCCCCATCATCACAGTGACCAAAAGGTAAGTGTGGGGTCCATAGCTGAAGCACATTTTGAACATTGGGGCAATGAGGTCCAAAACCCCATCATCACAGTGACCAAAATGTAAGTGTGGGGTCCATAGCTGAAGCACATATTGAACATTGTGGCAATGGGGTCCATACCCCCATCATCACAGTGACCAAAATGTAAGTGTGGGGTCCATAGCTGAAGTACATTTTGAACATTGGGGCAATGGGGTCCAAACCCCCATCATCACAGTGACCAATATGTAAGTGTTGACAAATAAAAAGCTGCAACTGCCAAACTGCATGGATGATTCCTGGTCACAGAACAATAAACACATCAGTGGCAAAGTAGTGCTTGTGTCCCATAGCAACATAGATTGGGGGAGGCAAACAGTGCAGTCCAAATAAGACATACCTTTGGCCATGTGCAGACAAACATCACCCATGGGGGCTGACACTGTCAACATTCATCAATGACACAATGACAGAAGTGACCATCAGAATGCAGACCCACATATTTGCACCAATGGGCACACAAATGCAGATACCCTGTGGAGACTGTAGATGTGAGGTGAACAGATACCATACCATGGCAGCAATGGGACACACAAACAATGATCATTGTGCTGACTGATGACCTAGGAGTCCCAGGGACAGCAGGGGAAACACACCAAACAACATACAGCCAATTGCACACTAAAGATATGCCAATGCAGTGGTGCAGATGCACAAACACAAACAGGCAGACCCACACTGCACATCAAACACAACAGGTGAGGGGGGGTACCAGTGTCCCCAGGCAACCACACAACACATGAGGAGGCCTGAATACGAATTACACAGATGTGCATACAGTGCCACACAAAGGTAACTCATGGATCCAAATCCCCTATGTGGGCAATCAGGCATTGTCAGATGAGAGGGAGCATGAATCACACATGTCACACAAGCATGTAGGAACAGCAACTGACACAGCAAGACACAGAGACACCACAGCACTACCCCTAGGGCCCCCACAATGTGGTGACCCTGTGCTGCATTACAATCCCACTGTGATGACAAAGCTAGATGTTGTGCACACTTTGAACCACAGTCATGTGTCCTGAGCAACAAACTACCATCACACCTACACAAGCACAAATCAATCAGCACGGCCAGTAAGCCAAGGCCAACATGGAGGCAGGGGTCTAGCCGGGCAACAACTCTCATCTGCACACACTCAACACCACACACCTCGACCTCCAACAATGTGCAGCAGTGAAGCTCACATGCACTGGTGACATTGCACATGCACCCATGACAAACCCAGGGGGGGTGGCGGGAACCAAGGTGCAGAAACACATCACACATGGCCACTCAACAAGACTCCTGAATGTCTGACACACTGCACACTACGCTGTACATGGACATGACGGCAATTCCACACCAACCAATGGGATCCCAGCCACAGTCACACACCAATGAAGAAGCCAAGGTCACCCACAAAGAACACACATAGACAACTACCAACATTGCAGCCCTGACCCTGAGGAGTGCCAGCAGTCACACACACAACGTGTCACAACCAATGAAAGCTAACACAAACCGGAAATCACATGACAGGTGTAAACAACAAGTGCCAAGGGAATCCTGACTGTGACCCATCAGCGTCTGCCCACAAACTCAGCCCTGACAGCAAACACACCTATGGGTGACACCCTGATGACCAGTAATGTGCCATGCACCCACATCACAGAGAACCCAGGGAGAAGACTTTGGGGGAACATAGGTCAACTCAGCAAGCATCACAAACAGGAACATCACTAGGGATCCCAGCATGCACAGCAAAATGGAAGTGAACACACAGACATGCTCATACAACACACACCTTGGGCGCAGGCGATGTCACAGGAGCACACACTGCCATGAGGGGACTCCACTCATGTGTGAGGAAAGCTGTGCCATATGTCGCCTCAGTAGGGCTCCAACATGTCAGCAGAACACTTGGTCACACAGTCAACAATTAGCACCAAATGAAGGCTCCTGACACATCAGCCTGGTCATGGGAGTGTCAACGAAATCATCAGCACAGATCCAACACACATGTATAGCAAGTTGCACTGACAACACAGATGAGTCCTTCCCCATTGATGCCCAAACCTGCATGTCCAGTGGAGATGGCCACACGGTCAGGGAAGTAGACTAATTGAACAATGGCAAGCACAACAGATGTGCAGGGGTGGAAGCCACAGATGTGACATTGCTAATGTAAGTAGGAAATCCCATTGCCAAATATTGAAAACATGACACCCTCATATGCTGCTAAGGATGACATGGAGACACTACAGGATAGGACACATTACCCGTGGACCACATGGGTTCCTGCAGAGTAACACTTCATTTCCATGAGACCAAAAATCACCATCACTGCAGCAAGGGCACGGTTAGCATCATTAACATCATGTACATCAGAAGCAAAACCACTAGAGAACAGAAAGTAGCTTTATTCAGCATATGTGGGTTCAAAAGTTAAAGTCCAGAAAAAAGAAACAAAGGCCAATGGCCAGTCCATTCTGAAAGTCAAAACAGGGTGACAGTGGCAGATGTCACCCTACGCATGCCTGCACTGCTACACACAAGGGACAATCCCCTTGGAGGGGCATACTGGGGGGCAGACCAGGCACCGCAGGGACAGGATCAGGGCTCACCAGAAGGAGGCAGGGAAGAGGTGGTGGGTGCTGGAGAGCCACTGACAACTGCAGTGGAGGTGTCTGACATGGTGTGTGCCGGCACAACTGGGGGGCATGACTCAGATGGTGTGGGCGCCGGCACGACTGCAGTGGACCGTGCAGATGGAGTGGACAGGTTCGCCACTGCAGTGCCCAAGTCAGACAGGGTGGTAGTGGCCTCCACTGCAGTGCCTACCTCCAGGGGAGGAGAATGGGGATCAGGTAAGCTGGGCATGACAGAGGGGGAGGACACCCTCACCACACCAGTGGCACAGACAAGCGCAGCGGGGGGTGTGGGGCCGCAAGAGCAAGTGGCAGGGGGAGAAGGCCTGATCCTTTTGGGGATGGTGTATCTGTGGGTGGGAGAATCTGGGGCAGGGTGTGGTGGGGGCACCTGTGGAGTGGGGGCCTGAGGGATGGAGGAAGGAGACTTGGTGCCTGAGCTGCAGGGCGGTGGCGGGGTCTTGCTCTTCCGGGTCCGGGGGACTTGTGGGTGGGGGCGTCAGTCGGTCTGCGCCTGGGGAGGGTGTCCGGGGGCGAGGGGCACTCCGCTCCGTGTGGGTGGGCTTCCTCTTCCCCTGAATGCTGTATCAGCTGGATCGGAGGGGAAGAGGCCGAGGTCACTGAGGAAGAGCCGCTGTGTCTTTGGGGTTGCAGGTGAGGCAAGGGAGGGGGCTTTGGAGGGAGAGGCAACTGAGGACTGCGCAGTGCTCGTGGTTGCGTGTGTGTGTGCCTGGGCCCCATCCCCTGTGAGTGTGGTTTCAGTCCCCTGACTGTGCGTGCGTGTGTGTCTTGTTAGTGGCGTGTGTGTCTGTGTGCTGCTCGTGTCTGTGCTGGTGTGTGCCTGTGCCGGTGCGTGTGTGCTTGGGACAGGTAAGGTGCTGGGGAGTGTGGATGGGGCAGAGGCAGGAGGGGTGAGGGACTGTCGGAGGAGGGACACTGCTGTCGTCAGGGAGGAGTCCATGGACCTATTGCCCCTCTGTAGGGCAGACATGCCCGATGAGATGCCCTCCATGAACGACACCAGCTGAGTCAACAGAGTGGTGTGGGCATGGAGGACACTCAGCATCGCTGTCTGCCCTACATGGAGCTGGCGAAGGAGGTACACAGACTCCTCACTCAGGGCAGAAGGGGACACAGGGGCAGGGGGTGCGGTGCCTGGCCCGAAGGAGACACGCTCCCGAACATGGGAGCCTCCACGGACCTCGGGAATGGGAGCCGATGGGAGGGCGGTGGTGGTGGTGGTGGTGGCGGGGACAGCAACACTAGCTGGGGTGTGGTGGCTGCTGACACCCGCCTCCATAAGGGAGTCATCCTCCGAGCTGCTGTGGTCCTCAGCTGAGGTGGATGGTGCTGAGGACTCCTCGGTGTGGCTCCCCTCGCCCTCCGTGCCACTGGGTCCCTCCGACCACTCCTCGGCTGCTGACCCAGTCTGGCTCTGCGGCTCCTCCTGGTCCGTGGAGCTGTCCCCTCCTGTGGCCGTGGATGTATCTGCAATCAATAGGGAAACAGACAGACATCAGTCACCTGCACCGAACGCACACACCACAGTTAGTACAGCACATTACAGAGCAAGCCCTGGCATCCTTAGTTGAACTTTGCTAAAAGTGCCCAAACAGAACAGGAGAAGCCAATTGTCAGTCTGATGGTCAACCATGGCACTCACATCCCACCTGGCCTTGCACCCATCTGTCTGGTGTCTGTTGGATGGCAATACCCCAGTGTGGACACATGCACCACCTACACAGTAGTTGGACAGTGCAGAGAACCCGGTTAAGCATGTGAACATGCACACATCACAACTCTTGCCACTGAGTCAGTACAGGTGTCCGGATGAAAGGGATGCCCAGAGTCAAATAGGAAATGCATGTGATGCATACCAGCGACAGACACCATGATGCACCCATGTCCTGATAGCCATTGCCACAATGGTGTGCATGTAGCACATGTCACTCCCCTGCAGGATCACTCATTGGAAGTTTCATGCCATGGCACAGGCATGCCTGCGAAGTCATACATCACTGTCTCCAGTCACATGGGCAGGGCAGCCAGACAACAACAGTCTGCACTGTGTCACAATCCAAGGTCATGGGGAATGCAAGTCCTGGAGCTGAACAAGTGCACATGTACATCCCCCACACACCACATCATCTGAACCCTTATCTGTCCAGGTCATACCGATTGGACATATGGGAGACCTGTAACACGACCCTCTGAACCTGAGCACCTCACAATCTGCTGTGAATGGGAGACAGCTGCCTGAACTTCACAGTCGCATACCCCAGTCTGCACGGTCAGGTGATCAAACACCTATGTGTCACACAAGTATCGTCTCCTATGGTCACATCTCCGGTGGCATGCTGAGCCCCAACCGAGAAACACCCCAGCAGTCCTGACAACGAAGCCACAGCACACTGACACAGAGGCAGACACCTGAGGGGACAAATCACTGAGCACAACGTGTCAGCTGATACACGGGAGTGGGAGTACAGAGTGTATTGTATGGCCTGGAGTAGGCATGACTGTCCTGCCCCACATGAATGAGGGATGAGCCCTGGACAGTAGGCAGCTGGCTAAGTATGTGTGACACACGTAATATACACACTCCTGGGGCCCAAACATTGTTCCCACCCGCAGCATGGGTGTGTGCCAGATACCCCAGGCACATGTGGTGGATCAGCTCAGCAATTGGACCACATATCAAAGTAACACGCAGATTACATGTCAGAACACAGGCATTGTGTAAGCAATGGACCCACCCATGATGCCCACCACAGAGTTAGGGAAACAGATGCTGTCCCCCATCTTGAGTCAAGCAAACTGCAAGGACACAGTACCCAAGTGACACAATTCCCTGACTGTAAGGGCCACACCTGGGTATCAGATGAGGAGTGGGCAGTGCACAATAGAGGGACATGGGTCCTGGACCACATGACTGATGTACTGTGGAAGTTTAACCAGGCCAGAGGAGGGCACATATCATGGCAGACATAGTTCACAATGCAGTCATGGACTCACCCCCTCCTTGCTTCTCTCTGGCCTTCAGCTGCCCATCCAGATCAGGGAAGACCACCGCCAGGATCCTGAGCATGTGGGGGGTCAGGGTCCGGTGTCCGCCCCTCCTGCGAGGAGGCGACAGCTTCAGCTGGACCCGTGCGATCCTCCGGGTCCAGCCCCGAAGGTCCTGCCACCTCTTCTGGCAGTTGTGGATCCGGCGCTTGTAGTCCCCACGGATCTCACTGCCCGGACGATGGTCAGCCATATCTTCTGCTTCTGGTGGGCATCAACCTGTGAGGATGACAAAGTGAGAATGCTATTACTACACATGCAACATATCCGTGCATTACACAGTTGTATATACATGTCTCAATCACAGGGGCACATGATGTACACAGGCAGTGCAACAATGGCCATGGACAGTATGCCAGCAGTTACTACATGGTATCATTGCCTGGGAAGTAAAACCTTGTTTTACTGCACTGTCACTGCACTATACCTGACCAGTGCATGTAACTACACACTATGGGGGGTGACAACTACTCAGTGAGCCTGCTAGCCAGTGGCGTGCAGACTGTTAGCCTTGCTAGTCAGACAACATGCACATTTAGGAAGGCAGTGGACAGAACACTCACCTGCTCCCCTGCTTTCCCATACAGCTTGCTGTACTGTGGAAGGAGGCTGTCCAGCAGGGCCTGGTTCTCCTCAGTGCTGAAGGCTGGGGCTCTCTCCACAGTACGTGCCATTGCAGGGTCCAGAGGGTGCAGATACAGCAGCAGTGGTGGTGGCAGATGTCGTCCTGGAGCATGTAGTGCAGGCAAGTGAGCTCTCAGGGGAACAGCCAGCATTATATGTGTGCTGCAGAGGCAGATACTGTCCCATGTGTCCAAAGTGATAGGTCCAAGTCGTTTGCATCTTCTGAATCTGGCCAATCCATGGAATTGCACCACTTACACACGCCCACAGCATCCTTCAAAAGTTCAACTTCATGACATCCATGAATTTGCAACATTGTTGTGGGTGACCAACTGAATTTACAGCATCAGACTCGTTCAAAATTTGAAAACGCATCCGTTGCCAGGCCAGGCCATAGCCAATGGATGCGCACCGATCGGTCCATTGCTGTTCAACGCGTACCCAGGATACAACGCGTACCCGCACACATTGAATGCAATGGGCCGGCCGGGCACACCGATCGGTCCATTGCTGTTCAACGCGTACCCAGGATACAACGCGTACCCGCACACATTGAATGCAATGGGCCGGCCGGGCACACCGATCGGTCCATTGCTGTTCAACGCGTACCCAGGATACAACGCGTACCCGCACACATTGAATGCAATGGGCCGGCCGGGCACACCAATCGGTCCATTGCTGTTCAACGCGTACCCAGGATACAACGCGTACCCGCACACATTGAATGCAATGGGCCAGCCGGGCATACCGATCGGTCCATTGCTGTTCAACGCGTACCCAGGATACAACGCGTACCCGCACACATTGAAAGCAATGGGCCGGCCGGGCACCCCGATCGGTCCATTGCTGTTCAACGCGTACCCAGGATACAACGCGTACCCGCACACATTGAATGCAATGGGCCGGCCAAGCACACCGATCGGTCCATTGCTGTTCAACGCGTACCCAGGATACAACGCGTACCCGCACACATTGAATGCAATGGGCCGGCCGGGCACACCGATCGGTCCATTGCTGTTCAACGCGTACCCAGGATACAACGCGTACCCGCACACATTGAATGCAATGGCCAATGTGTGCGCACAGATCGGTCCATTGCTGTCCAACGAGTATTGCGAATACAACGCGTACCAGCACACATTGAATGCAATGGCCAATGTGTGCGCACAGATCGGTCCATTGCTGTCCAACGCGTATTGCGAATACAACGCGTACCAGCACACATTGAATGCAATGGCCAATGTGTGCGCACAGATCAGTCCATTGCTGTCCAACGCGTATTGCGAGTACAACGCGTACCAGCACACATTGAATGCAATGGCCAATGTGTGCGCACAGATCAGTCCATTGCTGTCCAACGCGTATTGCGAATACAACGCGTACCAGCACACATTGAATGCAATGGTCAATGTGTGCGCACAGATCAGTCCATTGCTGTCCAACGCGTCCCTGTACAAGTCACTGGCATATGTCACCATGCCTGTCACAGGTGAACATATGCCAGCCACATATACTTCCCAGGGAGTAAGGGGCACACCTACAACACCACAGCCTGTCCAAACTGTATCCTAAGGCATGTAAGGCTGCATTACCTATTCTGTGTATGGGGGTGAACATGTTGTTCTGTGGGTGTCACTTGGGGGCAACCACCCCCAGGCTGTGCACGTGTTCATGGGGACAGGATCCTTGGTGTTTCGTGTACATGACCACTGTGATGTGCAACTGATCATATCTGAGCATGTGGCATGGTCACATTTCACGGTGGTGTATGTGGATGTCATGTCACATACCCCCTGAGTCCCATGTGGGACGGTATGTTTAACCCAGGGTGACCCATTGGCACAATAGTGGTGGTCCTCCACAGTCTGTGTGCATGTTGTGTTTACAATGTCTCTGATTTCATGTGCACAATGGGAGACAGTCTCCACATCCACGTTGTTTGTGCATGGACTTTGATGTTGTGCGTGTGTGTGTCACAGACGTCCATGTCTGTCCTGCCGAGGCAACAGGGACCACTACCTGTGGGGGTCATGGTTGTTTTGCTGTGGTGTATACATGATACACCATGTCATGCCAGTGTCCATGTGGCAATACAGGGTCCCTGGGAATCTACCTGTCGTTGAGCTGTGATGCCTGGGGCACATCTGTCCTCACATGTCACTGTGGGGTGTGTTTGTAACGTGGCAGCAGGAGATGGGAACTGTGACACGGCCTCATGATATCCAATGGCACAACCTGGGACTTATTGATGCCACTTGTTGAACTGTGATGTTAGATGTTGGCCATGTATGTGCCATACATGTCCTTACGGAACTGCACACATCATGTACTTGTGCCTCATAATGATGTATCATGTGATATTGAGTGTGTTCAATGCCACATATGTGGGGTGACTGACAATCTTTCTTTCTTCACCTATGCACTGCAGGGCACCAGCTGTCCATAGACCATTCCCTGACCTTGCAACGATGGTGGAACGTGACAGCATCCGACGGTACCGCTTCACCAGGCAGCTGATTGAGGATTTGGCAGTGCGCTTGGCACCACATTTGCAACCTGGCCGGCCGTACCCTACAGCGCTGACCCCCAAGGTGAAGGTGATCGCAGCCCTACACTTCTTTGCCACCGGTACCTTTCAACACACTGTGGCGACTGCTGGTGGGATGTCACAGACCATGTTCAGCCATGTGCTCCGCGATGTTTTGGAGGCTATGTTGATATACCTGAACCAGTACATCTATTTCCCTAGACTCCAACAACTCACTGACATGAAGAGTGACTTCTATGCCCTGGGGAGGATGCCACATGTCATTGGCTCCATTGATGGGACACATGTGGCTTTGGTACCACCACAGGCCCAAGAGCAGGCATACAGGAACCGCAAACACTACCACTCGGTCAATGCACTGGTGGTCTGTCTTGCAGATTTGAGCATCTCACACGTGTGTGCCCGTTTCCCCGGTTCTGCACACGATGCCTACGTGATGAGGAGTAGTCGCATCCCGAGGATGATGTCACAGATGCCGAACCAGCGTGCCTGGCTTGTTGGTGTGTACTGACTTTGTACCATTGTGTGTGTTCTGCAATGTAGTGTTCCACCCTCTTTTCCAACTCAGCTAATGTGCAATTGTCTGTATGTAGGTGACTCCAGATACCCCAACATGCCGTGGTTGCTGATGCCCCTCAGGAACCCTGTGACACCAGCCCAGATGCGCTACAATGAGGCACATGGTCGGACCAGGAGAGTGATTGAGCAGACATTTGGTCTCCTGAAGAGCCTCTTCCGCTGCCTGGACAAGACAGGAGGGTCCCTCCCATATGCCCCAGCAAAGGTGTGCAAGATTGTCATTGTCTGCTGCATGCTACACAACCTGGCAGTGCGGAAGGAGTTGCCTCTCATCCTGGATGACGATGACCAACGTCCGCCACCTGTGGAGGATCCTGGCCTGGACCACGATGCCAGTGATGATGATGATGATGATGATGGTGATGTCCGCACACAGCTCATCACCAACTTCTTCAGCTGAATGTGAGTATCCAGAGATGTCATGTCAATGATGTGAGTTTGCATGATATGTGTTGTTGGTGCTCTGGTGCTGTTTGAGTGTGTCCATGGGCTACATGACTGTATGCGTGTAGCGATGTGTCCTTACAGGTAGTCTGTACTCCCCAACAGTGTTGACATGCTAACTTGGTTCTGGGTGGGTATCTTGTGACATGTATTGGGCATGAGTATTGCAGTTCTGTCCTGTTCTTCAGTGCTTTTGACTGTGTGTCATTTCTGTCCTTCACAGGGTACTTTCAGAGTCGTTTGGTCAACTGTGATCCCCGACACCGTGATTCGACTTCCATGGTGGTAGCTGTCGTGTCCCTACAGGTGATGTGCGCCACACCCATGGACTTCCTTCCTTCTACACTTGTTGACTGTGTGCCCGCTGCCAGGTGGGATTACCTTGCATCTGTAGTGGTTTCAACATGTTGCAAATGTGTAATAAACCTGTGCTTTACTTTGTGATGTGCGTTGTCTGTGGTCACACATTTGACTGACATTTGCTTACTGCACCAGTGGGCTAGTTGACTAAGACTGTGAATAGGTGTTGTGTCTGTGCATTGCACCATATTTCCTGGCAACATCAGTGTAGGCAATGAGTCAGATGGCCTAGGTGTGTATTTGTTGTGTAGCCCTGGTGGTGTGTCTCCCTCATATGTGTCACGTTGCCATGACTCACATGCCTGTGTTGTACTTGCTGTAGCAGTTAGCATGCACAGTGTAATTTCGCTGGTCATCATCTCCATGACAGGCACCACGTTGGAATCACGAAAGAGGCAGGTATGGTGTATTAGTGTGTTTATTGTCAAACATGTGTGTGAATAGTGCACAGGATGGTGAGTGCTGTACATGGGTGCTTTACATTTTGATTGCAATCCAAAGTTCCTAGATGAATTGGAAGTCCTGGTAGCAGAAATGTCCTGTATCAAGTCCACAGTCATCTGAGACATTGGTCCAACTTGTACTCCCCATGTCATGTGGGGGAGTTGTGTTGCAGTCAACAGGGTGAACAGTTTACGCACAAAGGTGATTATCCAGAACAGGTGTTGGCTTCCTGGGGGTTGTGCATGGCCATCAGCCTCTCAGTTGTCCTTCCTCGGACGACCCCTCTTCTTTGGGGGGGGACCCTCAAGTGCAGGCTGCTGCGGTGCAGGGGACTCTCCGCCAGAGTCATCCTGCCTCCCTGTGGCAGTTGCAGTTGTTTCAGCAGCAGATGTTGTGGGCACACAGGGAGGTGTTGACTGGTTGCTGCTCATCTGGCGGAGGCATTGTAATATGTCCCTATGCACCGCCGTCATCTCTTGCAGTGTGTCCCACTTGGACTCCACGCGGGACATGTGTGAGTCCAAGGGGCATGATGGGCAGCCTGCTGATGTTTAATGTCCCTGAGGAGCCCCACTACCTGGCTGAGCTCTCCGGTGCTGGACTGGTACGCATCGGCTATGCGTGCCAGTTGTGGGTCATCATGCAGTCCAGACCCCTCTGCGATCAGCGACCTATGTCTCCCACCCCTCCCACCACCCCTGGCGACACATGCAATACCTGAGGAGGCACGCACAGGTGACCCTGGGCCCCCTTGGGGGTTGTTGGTGGTGTTGGTGTCCATGGCCCCACGTTGGTCCAGGGTCCCTGTGCTGGTGGTGCTCCTTGGTCTGTCCATGTCGGCAGGGGTGGTATGTGTGTTGACAGTCGTTGGAGGGGTGGGTGCAGGGGGTGCAGCTGGTGGTCCTGCTGGTGCTGCATGATGACTTGCTCCAGAGGTGCCAGGTGGGTCTTCTTCATCTGAGGAGGGCAGAGGCTGTTCCACACCAGTGAGCTCCGTATCCTCTTGAGCCTGGGACGTCTGCTGCTGTGTCCCCATCATCACCTGTTTTTGGGAGACACACACAATGTATGTTATGTTTCTGCAGGCATCAATGGTTGACACACCTGACAGTTGTGACTGTGCCTCTGGATGCGGGCCTGTACATTGCATTGTCCTAAGTTGTCACAGTCAGGGGTTGATATTGGTGTAGCACATTGTCCTGCATTATTTGGGCATTTCTATGTGAATGTTGGGGTGTGTACATGGTCTGCATTGGTTGTATGTGGTTGACATCCGGTCCTCCTTCCCACCCAGCCAGATATTCCACCATGGAACGTGCTTCCATTGCGGGGAGTGCAAGTTGTCGTTCAGGATGTCAGTCAGTGGTGTCCTGCTGTTGGTTGGTGCACAGTTGCCAGCAGGGCCTTGTGCTCCCCACAGCAGTAGCCAGTGTCAGCCATCTTGTGAGTTGTTTTCCACTCCCTGTGATGTGTGCATGGTTCAGGGTGGTGTTGATGGGACAGTTGTGGGGGTGACCAATATCTGTGACTACCACTCCCATCATGCTATTGCCTCCACCCCCTTCCCAGCATGCCCATGCTTCCTTCCCTTTGACTCTGCTTCCCTGTGGGGTTGTGTGCCTGTGCTGACAAGATGGCTGACAGTGTTATCCTGGGGTTAGTTTTGCTACAAGTCCCATGTGTGTCCCTGTGCTTCACTCAGCATGACCCAGGGTTGTGGTTCTTTGTGGGATATTTGATTGGAGTGTGAGGCAATGCATTCTCCCAGGTGAGTTTTGTGGAGTTTGTGTTAGGGGTGTGTGTGAGTAGAGCTGCTGGTAACTATGGTCAGGGCTGTGAGTCCTCCTTCCCACCCAGCCAGATATCCCACCATGGAACGTGCTTCCATTGCAGGGAGTGCAAGTTGTCTTTCAGGATGTCAGTCAGTGGTGTCCTGCTGTTGGTTGGTGCACAGTTGCCAGCAGGGCCTTGTGCTCCCCACAGCAGTAGCCAGTGTCAGCCATCTTGTCAGTTGTTTTCCACTCCCTGTGATGTGCGCATGGTTCAGGGTGGTGTTGATGGGACAGTTGTGGGGGTGACCAATATCTGTGACTACCACTCCCATCATGCTATTGCCTATACCCCCCTTCCCAGCATGCCCATACTTCCTTCCTTTTGAGTGGACTTCACTGTGTGTGAGTGTGACAGCAATGGCAAGATGGCTGACAGTGGTGCCCAGTTCCCAGCAGGGCCTTGTGCTCCCCACAGCAGTACCCAGTGTCAGCCATCTTGTCAGTTCTTTTCCACTCCCTGTGAGGTGTGCATGCTTGAGTGTGAGCTTGCTGGGCCATGTGGGTGGGGGATGTTGAGCTGTGACTACCACTCCCATCATGCTATTGCCTCCACCCCCCTTCCCAGCATGCCCATGCTTCCTTCCTTTTGACTCTGCTTCTCTGTGGTGTTGTGTGCCTGTGCTGACAAGATGGCTGACAGTGTTATCCTGGGGTTAGTTTTGCTACAAGTCCCATGTGTGTCCCTGTGCTTCACACAGCATGACCCAGGGTTGTGGTTCTTTGTGGGATATTTGATTGGAGTGTGAGGCAATGCATTCTCCCAGGTGAGTTGTGTGGAGTTTGTGTTAGGGGTGTGTGTGAGAAACGCTGCTGGTAACTATGGTCAGGGCTGTCAGTCCTCCTTCCCACCCAGCCAGATATCCCACCATGGAACGTGCTTCCATTGCAGGGAGTGCAAGTTGTCTTTCAGGATGTCAGTCAGTGGTGTCCTGCTGTTGGTTGGTGCACAGTTGCCAGCAGGGCCTTGTGCTTCCCACAGCAGTAGCCAGTGTCAGCCATCTTGTGAGTTGTTTTCCACTCCCTGTGATGTGCGCATGGTTCAGGGTGGTGTTGATGGGACAGTTGTGGGGGTGACCAATATCTGTGACTACCACTCCCATGATGCTATTGGCTACACTGACTTGCCCAGCATACACAGTATTCCTTCCTTTCAGTGGGCTTCACTGTGTGGTGGTGTTGTAGTGGTGGCTACATGTCTGGATGTGTTTGTTAGTTATATTTGTGCCACTGCCCAGCTGTAGTTGTAGTTGTGTTTGTACATGTGATGACACAGTTACATGTCACTATGAGATGGCATGTGTTGTGTTTATCTGACTGACATACACATTTTGGGATGGTTCTGTTCTGGTTGGTGTGTATTTGCTAAGGGTGGTTTGACTCTCCCCTTGACAGTGATGTGTGTGTATGACTCTCCCCTTGACCGTGATGTGTGTGTATTGTGACACAATATTGTGTACATTTGTTGTGTACTCACCAGGCTCTGGGATGTTTTCTAGTCCATATACGCTCACTGGTGGTAGGATGGCCCGCACTTTCTCCTCCCAGGGCCTGAGATATACTGGCTTGGCAGGAGGGCCACTGCCGGTGTGTTGGCTCAAGAGGTAGTCCTTCTTCAACAGCTCCCTGACCCTCCTGCGCACGTCATATCACCTGTTCTGGATGTCTATCTTTGTGCGCAAACATGGTGATTGTGCGTTCACCCTGTCGACGATCCTCTCCCACATCTTGGTTTTCTGCGACATGGGTGTCTGTTGGACCAGTGTACCAAACAGCTGTGGCTCTACCCTGAGGATCTCATCTACCAGGACTTCCAATTCACTATCTAGGAACTTATGATTCTTCTTTGGGGGCATGGTGATGGGTGGTGATGGTGAGTGATGTGTGTGTTGGTGTGCAGGTGAAGGTGTGTGAGTGTGTGTTTTGCTGGGTGTATGTGAGGTTGCTATTTGTTGGGGTGCTGATGGTGTGTGGCTTGTGTGATGGATGAGCTGTGGGTGTGTGGTTGCTGTCTGTTGAGTGCTGGCAGGTAATTAGAATTTGCAAAGGATCATGGTAGGGATTTGTGTCCTTTATATGGGTGGAGTTGTGGGTGTGTCTTTGTTCCCTGCCCCCCCCCCCAGTATTTATTGGCTTTGTAATTGCTTGTTTGGCCTTTTTTTGTGTATTTTCCCTTTGTACTTTTTGTGCATGTAGGAGACGTTCTTGTGACCGAGTCGGACCCTGCAGTTGTCTCGTACGGGCTTCTCCGATTCGTTCACGCTGTGTTTGTGCTGTTTTCTATGCTGCGTACGCGTCGGTCGCAGTGTTTTGGGTTGCTTCGGCTCGCAGTTTTCTATGCATGTCGGTCGTACAGCTTGTCCTCCGTGCGACTCGGTCGTGTTTTACACGCGTTGCATCGTACTTGGCGGGAAGGATTTCGCGGGTACGTTTCGTTCGGGATTGTTCCGGGTGCGTGTCGGTCGGTTCAATTCACGTGTTTTTCCGGCCGGATAGCTGTTTTCCGTGCGGCTCGGTCGTTCGGCTTGTGTTCCGTATGAGTCGGTCGGGTTTTGCACGCTTCTCATCGTACTTTGCGGGTCGGGCTGCACCGGTACGTGTCGGTCGGAATTAATCCCGGCTCCGAGTCGGTCGGTACGTTTTCCGGCCCGAATCGGAATCGACCCCCTAGTTGGGAGGGGTGACATCCTCTTTCTATTTTATGAGTGGGGAGAACGCTGGAACTTCTACGCTCGATTCTATTATCTGGGCGATATACATCTGTACTTCTGATCTCGGGACTAGACGTCAACCGTATGCTTTAGAGATGGTCTTTGCCTCTTTGTTTTTTAAACATAGATTTCCCAATGAGGATTAGTAATTCGGACAGATTTTCTTACTAGTAGGAGAACTTTTGACCAACTTTGGAAACCTAAGCTATTCCATGGCGATTTTATGAACAGTACAGCGATTGCATAAATCGTTTTTGTAGTTCCAATATTTTGCCCCCATATGCTTATGTTGTTGTTACTCTGACTTTTTACTCTGACTTTATTTCTACAGAAATATTCTCTCGAGTCTTAGTACTTGCCTATTCTAGGGACACCTTTGTATGAACCATACAAAGAAGCATGGGATCTGGCTAGTTCCCCTTCTTAGCTCCTTCAAGGGGATTGGATTTTGTTAAGGTATGCAACCTGTCCTCATAACCCCTCATTTTCTCCCCTTTCCCTGGAACTATATCTAACAGAAACAACACATTTCTGTTCTGTTTGTTTCTCTTTTTCTTTATAGGAGATGCCCTTCTTTATACAGAAAGTGGGACACTCATTGTACATATGTAAATGAGACATAGATATCTTAATAACTTCCTCATTTGTGTGTATTATTTCCACTATCCACTAGGGTTACCACATCTGATTGTTGCATGTGTTGTGCTGTCAGTTTACTCACACTAAGCTTTTTGGACTATCTGCACCCTTGTCTCTATGTGGTTGATACATGCCTGAATTCATACCTTGGATAGGTCTCTAAGTATGATTTCTCATTTCGAACCAATGTGCTTTCCTTTTGATATATATTTTCTATTCTATCTATATTCACATGTGATGCTATATATCAGGGGTTCTTTGTCCAGGTACATCACTTTCACTCAACATGTGTTTTTTAATTATTAGAGCCGTTTTAGTGATTCTTTTGTTTTTACACCGGATCCTGCCCTGTGAACCACCATAGTTCATCCCCCCCCCCCTCTTTGGTTGGTTTTATCCTGTATTTTGCCCTGAAGAAGGTGTGACCAATATTGGGGTCTTCACCGAAATGCGTGCCAGCGCATACCTAGAACGGAAAAACAAGGACCAGCATACCTGAATTTATTTCTTTTTGGACGGCATTGACTGATTATGAAGTACTGAATATACTGTAGATGTACACAGTCTATAATTAGATTGGACATCAGATTGTTATCTTGGGTCCTGTGACCTTTCATTGTTTTTTTCCTCTTGTTTTTAAAAAGGTGTTTTGCTGTATATGTTAGCAATGTGTGCAATATGTGAGTAAGTATGAGAGTGTTTCTTGGGGTGGTAATGTATAATATTCTACGGAGTGAGTCTTAATATATTCTATGTATTTGTTCTATATGTGATATTCATGGAATATTTTATGTATTAAATTAATATCTGTACTTGAAATTTTAAATTTGGAATTAATATATTGTATCATATTTCATAAAACTAAATTGAATTATATTTTTGTAATTGTATCTATTGAATCTCCTGGCTCCATTGTGACGCTGTAGTGCTCCATATTGAGGTGAGATTTTCCACCCTACTATCTAAGCAGGCAGGTGGTTTTTGTTTTCTGTTTTGGGTGCATACCTCAGCTAACCAGGAATACCATTTCTAACTGCCTCTACCTGACATTGTGGTCCAGGTCCAGTCAGCAGAGCCTCCTTATTCAATGAAACTTCTGTCCTAAAGCTGTGATTTGCAGAAGGTCTGCAGCCTGGGAAAGCTATGGTTATTTGAAAGAAAGCCAAAAGAGTAACTGCATTTGGACAATTAGACAGTTTGCTCTTGTGAAATGTCGCTCCGGTAGCTGTGAATTTAAGAAAAAACTCTGATCAAAGGAAGATGTATGCTGCAGCTGAGCAATCCCAGCAACCACTGTCAACAAAAGATTTCACTCTTAAACTGAGCTAAAGTTAGCCCTCCTGCAATTAAAAATAGTGAAATGGTATCTGAGCAACCAGTCCTGAAGATGTAAATATTTTCCATCAAAGCAAAATGATCATTGACTTTTACCAGTGAGATAACATCTACCTTTCAAACATATGGTCTGCTCATGCTTCTAGCAGTATTGCTTCCATTTACCTGCATATGTATGACAATGATTTGCTGGTTGTGCCAAGAACACAGGGTGAGCTAGGTATTGCCATATAAATGCAGTTTATCTAATAGCAGTGCAAAGTTATGGGCTTTTTGCAGCCGCGGTCCGTCCAGGGAACAGTGGTGGGGCGATGGGGCCGGGTAAGGGGGGATTTCGATGGACGATGCAGAGGGAAAATTATATAAATAAATAATTTTCTCTCTTCATTGTCCCTCGAAATCCCCCCTTACCTAGCCCCACCGCCCCACTGCTGTTACCTGCACGCACCGCGGCTGGCTTTATGTGAGCTCAATCACACCACTATCAAAACTAAGGCCTCTCTCCCTAAAGCTTAACAATCCATGTTTCTACACCAACCTTGAGGTGAAAGACGAGGGTTCACATAAAAACCAGAAGCTAGGTATAGCTCATATCAACAAAAAGGCATTGAATGGGTGATCGTAGACCACATAGTACCCTAGTCAGATACCCTACAAAGACAAAAAATACTATTGAGAAAGAAACACATGTTTATCTCCTTAGAACCCCCAATATAGACCTCAATCATGATATTCCCTGGTTACAGGTGTAAAAACTCATAGAGATCATTAAGAGGATTTCCCTTACTAACATCCATTCAGGGACTAAATTTGAAAGTAAGGGTATAATTATGAATATGTTTCCTAGCATCCAGAAGGGTACTAAAACTCTGTATTTCTACAACACTAAGAACATAGATTTATATTCATGTTACTTCATTGCGGGCATTTCAGTTCTTAAGTAATGCATTTATTTTTGTACCTCTCTTTTTATCACTATGCAGACGTTTGAGTATGTGTGGGTTTATTTCACCCCTTCCTCACCACCAGTATCACAATTCCGCAACAAACTGTAATCGCAGCAAAATATACAGAGATGACGACCACCAATATCACAATCCCTCAGCAAAACCGTAATCATGACATAATATACAGAGATTACTGTCTTACAAATGATGCCCATCATGCACTGCAGCAGAAGAGCAACCTCATATTGGACTAAAGCAGGCCTGATCAGCCTTCACCACCACGAGTCCTTGCGCTAGCTTTCCGAAATGACAACCTGACACATGACCTCAGCATGCCTGTCAAGCACTGCAGCCTGCTTTGGATTTATTTGGGCTGCAAATGCCACTCCGACAACATTCAGAGGTGTCATTAAATGTAGGTAAAAGTGCATTTTGGATCTTTTGACGAAATAAGGAGGGTGGTGAGGGACACCTCCTGCTTAAAAAACTTCTGGGCACTTTTTTTCAACGCTAATGCTTCTTGCTCCAATAGAATGTGACAATGAGGGACACTAGGCGCCTCAACCTCCATTGGGCAATGAATACCCATAATTAGCGTAAAGCACTATGAAGTATGAGTGAGACACTGGTGGATAGTTTAAACACTGACCTCTGTGTTTCAATACTGTGTGAGTTGTTTGCTATAGAGTGCCCATGTTTTATCACTATGTATGAGCTTGTATAAGGACACATTAGGCTAATCTGTCGTCACAGTGAAGTGAAGCCACCTAGGAGCTCACAGGTTGTTGAGCGTCCCTGCCGAGAGTCAAACCTGGTTCCCCAGCTTTGAAGTCGACCACTCTAGCCATTATGCCACATCCTCTGGTAGGCTTATATGTTCTCTCATGTCTGTGTGTCTTGTGTGTTTTCAGCAAACCAAATGGAAGCAGTACTACAGCAGCAAGTATTTTGTGCATTAGGCACACACAAGCAGTGTATGAATGAGTGTGCATGCGTATGAGAGTGGCATGCAAAAATGGGATCCTAATGATAGCTTTGGACCCAGCTGGGGCTTTTCATTGGCTGAAACTTGTTGATCAAAGGGACAGAAGAACAATACTTTACTACGTGTCACGGCATCTTTTGTTTTTAATATCTCGTGGGGACCTGAGAACAAACTACTGATTTAGGTATCTCATGTCAGGGACTTTTAATCTATCCCCTTTGCCTCCTTATTTGTGGGAACTATCCACCTATTTGTAAGAGCTTTTTAGACATAGAACCTGTTCACCCGGCTACATGACTGTCGGTGAATGTGACAACCAGAAGATGAAGCATGCCATTGTGGCGGGCGGTGCTGTAAGCAGAACCCGCCACAATGTTAAATATGCATGTTGTGCATTGGCATGCACAACGTGACAGGCACCGCACGGTGCCTGCCACCTGGTGCGTGGAAATGAAGGGGGGGTACCATAGGTACCCCCCAAGTGCAGCCACTCACCCCCCCACCCTCCTTCGGGCCCGCAACGGGGCCTTTTCCGCCCGGCCGGCAATCCGACCGGCGTAAAGCGGCAGACGGACTTTCCGTCCGCCGCAGTACCCCCGCCATAGTAATATGGCGGGGGTAAATTGTGTTGTGATGGCGTGCGGATCGCCACCGCCCCCCACCGCGGGCCGGGCGGTGGCGATCCGCACGACATCCTAATAGACCCCTATGTTCTTTCAACCTCCTTTTTCTGCCGCCCACAGACTAATCGACTCTTCCATATACACCATGGCACCCTGTTACAACACTTTTTATCACTCATTTTGCAGTGTTTACATGTTTGATGTGCTACAGTAATGAGTGTTCACATATATATTGTTGTACTATAACGACTTGCTGCTAATGCATTTAAATCCTTGAGTATGTTCCAGGCCAATGAATGCAAGGGGCAAAACAAGTGTCAGCTATTCAAAATCAATGTGCAATGCCAACAAGGTGATAGACGAAGGAACAAAATGGTTTCTGTTGAAATGAATTAATATTTTATGGGCACAGCAGGCTGTCGTTTCTTTGACTCATCTGGATGCAAAAATTAATAGAGCCTGTTTGTGGAAATAACATTGAACTTGGAGGCATCACTTGAAAATGAGGCATTAGCCCTAATTTAAATAAAAGGTATGCAAAGGTCCTAAAACTCACATATTTAGTTTTCTGTGTGGGATAAGGATAAGCCGGACGGACCTAGTACCACAATATATAAGCTAGAAAGAGAGGCTTTTGGATCGCCCCCTTCTTCTATACATATATATATTGTGCCCTTAAGTAACTATAACTCACACTCCGCGATGCAGTGTTGTCATCAATGATGTCATTTTGGATGTTGCTGAGATGTTGATATCATACCAGATGTAATATGTGATGTAATTAGAAGTGCCTGGCTTTCAGTGAATTTTTAAGTTTTTTTAAATATAAAGTAAGATATTATTGCAATGCCTAACTATAACATTACTTTAACCTTTGTTTTTTCCAGTGAATTTCTATTTATTTTTAACATAAATTAAGATGTCCTATCCTGTGCACAGCGTGAGATTTGGTGAATGGCCTGGCCTGTGCGCAGCCCACTGTGAGCACCCAACCTACGCTATGCATGGTCTTTGGCAGTGCGTGGCGGAGGGTGAGCTCTCTACCCACCGGTAAGGGGTTGGGTAAAAGGCCTGACCTGCAACCAGGCCCTGCACGGAACTACCCACTGTTCACAGCCTTCAGCCAGGCCCTGCACCCAACCCCCTGTAAGTGTGCTCAGCTTCCTATGTGATGCATCAATATAAAGGGTGTTATTTAAAGTAAGGCAGGCCTACTGACTTTCTCAAAGGGCCAGAACACCAACATATAAAAAGTGGACCTATTGGCTTTATCAAAAGTTCAACACATCAACATATATAAGGCAGACCCATTGTCTTTGCCAAAAAGTCACCAATAACAATAATCAAATGTATATTTTATAAATAAACAGATTGCAATGTTTAATAAAAGTGATAGTCATAAAATATTTTCAATACAGCATTCCTAAAAATATAATATTTTTCTTTGAGTATATTTGAATATTTTTACACCACAAAATGTAACCCTAGAACCTACCACCAATGGTCCTTGCACTCCAGCTGAAGAGCATACAGTTCCAGCTCGGAGTGTTTTAAAAATATGGTAAGCTCTTCTGTGTTAATGGATTCAATGATCCAGAAAACTAATTGTGTCTTTTTTAATGTTGCTGGTGACTGCTTTACCGCTCACAGCCCAACAACCTAAAAAAATGTTTGGGGTGCCCCTGTCCCTTCTAGGGGCATCACCAGGAAAAAAAATAATTAAAGAAAGCATAGGGCATTATGGGGCACTCCTTGCATGGAGCAGTGAATGATAAATGAGCTAGTGCCAATGTGGTTATAGTAAGGTCAGACTTTCCAGTGAAAATAATTTTTTTGTTTCTTTAATAACTTTGGGGGCATTACGATGGCGGAAGGCCCGCCACCGCCAGCAGTGCGGTGGCGGGCCTTCCGCCATCGGAAAGCAATTTTCCCCCACCACATTACGATGGCGGGGGAATCTGACCGCAACCGTGGTGGGCGCAAAGACCGCCCGCCACGGATCCACCACAGGCAGTCGTTACGATTGCCTGGTGGAGCGGTCAGCATCAGTAAAATGGTGGTGGCACCTAGCAGGCAACGTCCACTAGATTAGGATGCTGGCAGCAGCCAGCCTTTCCGTGGCGGGTAAACCATCATTGAAAGGCTGGCGGGGATTGATTTTGGGGGCCCGTTGTGGGCCCCCCTTGTGTTGGGGGGTGCTGGCTTTGCACTGGGGGGTACCCATGGTACCCCCGTGCATTTCCCTGCACTGAGTGGCAGGCACCGCGTGGTGCCTGCCACGTAGTGCAGGGAAAGTCACTACATGCATTTTTAACATCGCGGCGGGTGCTGCAGTCAGCAGCGCCCGCCGCAATGTTAAATTGCAAGATGCGACCGCCATGGTGGCAGTCGCATCCTAATTTGGAGTGCGGGACCGCCGCATGCATGGCAGCCGGTCTCGATCCCCGCAATGATGGCGGTCGGACGAAAGTCCGACCGCCATCGCAATGAGCCCCTTTGTCACCATTTGACAAAAATTGCACAAAAGATTCATCTAAATTGGCTCCTTCATGGAAAGGTTTGTGCATATCTGTTAAGTGGGTGCCAAGAATACAGTGGGGGTCCCAACCATGTGATCTCCACTTTAATTCATAAAGAAATATGCTCTCCAATGCAGAAAAAAATGACTGAAGCAATTGAACCAAATTTTGCGCAAGGTTGGAACTTTACTCAGAAAGAGTGTTTTTCATGATTTGGACTAAATCTGTTGAATTATTTTCAAGAAAAGAGCGTTTTAAAGAAAGGCTTGGGTTGGGCATGAAAGGGTTAATCATCAGAAAAAGTAAGAGATATGTGACAGTTTTTACTGTGCTACTTTCATGGTATGGTACCTCTGCACTCTCGTGGTACCAAAATTCCAAAAATACTCAAACCTAGTAGATTGAGGGAACTTTTTTCAGTTACCATGCTACCATAAAGATCTAGTTGGCTGGCCACAATATTAGAGAAAATGTTACAGCTGCCATTTCAAGCCTAAGGGACTGATTACGATGGCGGGTGGACTTACGTCCACCTGCCATCATATCCGAAACGAGACCGCCCGACAGTCCGTCTGTGGTCCCGACATAGGCATTACAATGCGACCGCCACAAAGGCGGTCGCAATGCCTATATTTTGTGTTGCGGCATGTGCTACTAGCTGCAGCACATGCCGCAAGACAAAAAGGGGACACTGCACATATCCCTGCATTACGTGTAAGGGCATGCGGAGGACTCCGCTCTGCCCGCGGAGTGTGCGGAGATTTGCCTACTCCGCATTCCGCAGAGAACACGGAGTTTAGGGCAAACCTCTGACTCCGCAGTGGAGCGGAATTGGCCAGCCCCCGCCTCCACCCCCCCTATTAAAAATTAATTATAAATTAATAAAAACAAGAAAATAAACACTTACCTGTACTGCAGCGTCCCCGGGCTGCCAGCCTCCTTTTCCTCGCCGTCTGTCTCCTACTTTGGTCGCCTACTTGGGTCGATCATCTTGCAAAAACTGCGCATGCGCACGCCCCCACTCATGCGCATTTCTCGCAAGAAATGTGCATGCGCGGGCGCGCGCACATGTGCAGTTTTCGCAAGATGATCACCCGAGTAGGAGAGAGACGGTGAGGAAGAGTAGGAAGTAAGTGTTTATGTTCTGGTTTTTATAATTAATTTTTAATAGGGGGTGGAGGCGGGTGGCGGAGCTGAGCAGAGCGGTGTTTCAAGGAGTTTGTTCCAAACTCCGTGGACCTCCGCGTAGTCCTGCTCCGCCAGCTCCGCCCGGGGTTAATTACGTTGGCAGGCACCATGCGGTGCCTGCCACATCGTGCAGGGATATGGAGGGGGCACCATAGGTGCCCACCAGTGACCATATCTGGGGTGCAGGGGGAAGGGGGGCCCGCTACGGGCCCACAAATTCCCTTTCCACCTGCCTTTTCATGGCGGGTTACCCGCCATGAAAAAGGCAGGCGGAAAGGGACATCATAATCCCTATGGCGGTGCTTGGTAGGCACCACCCCCATTGTAGGGATATGATTCCCCTCCGTCTTTCTGACCACCAAAGACATGCCCACCATTGTAATGTGGCAGGCCTAAAACCTGCATACGATGGTGGTGAAACCGCCACCGACAGGCTGCTGGTGGCGGTTTCACCACCATCGTAATCAGCCTCTAAGTACTCGATTCACATGGCCTGAAAAAAATGAAATGCATTAATATATAAGGGTGTAGAGTGAGGACACCCTGGCCACCCAGGCCCAAGTGAGGGGGCCTAGGACCCCACCAGCTATCTAAATAAAAAATATTTTTGTCATCTGTACCACGAAGGGCCATGTGGTACCACAATACTATTGTGGACTTGCAGTACTGATGTAGCATTGCATTACCCAACAATAACTAAAAAAAATATATAGGTTGGCTCTCCCTCAGCAGTTTGGACACAGGGCCTTGCTGCAGGCTTAGCTCTGCAACCAACCCCTGCTGTGCATGGCCTTTGCCCATGTGCAGCTAGAATTGCCCACCTCCTGGTGAGTCGAGTGCAGGTCCTGCAAACAACCCCCATGACACAAGGCTGTAAGCAATTGGAGTTGCTAATTTTTTATTGGGTTGGGTGCAAGGCCTCACCAAAGGCAATGTGCAGAGGTGGTTGACTGCCTCCTATGGTCGTATGCAGGGTCTGTCCAAAGACTTTGCAGAGCAGGGGTTTGGCCACTATCTAAGACTAGGGTACGGATCCTGACTTCCCCGCTTGGGTTCTGGTCCTGTGGCCAGGTCACTCTCTGAGGCCAACAGCCACTGTGCACAGTCTCCCTGTGGGGTTGAGCAAGGTCACCCTCTGTGGCTAGCAACCATTGTGCATGGTCACCTTGTGGGAGTTGAGTGCCGAGCCTGGCCGTGGCAAAGTGATAACAAATATGTTGGTCTACTGTCTGCAGTTTGATGGCAGCCAATCATAGTAGGTTGCAAATTGCAATCTAATTAATAAATATTGATGAGGTAGATAGGTATTATTGCAATCCACTATGATCCAGTATTTTGTGAACCAACCTATTAGTAAGTAGGTCAGTTCACACAATATAATTGAATTTTAAACAAATGGTGTTAGAAATGGGGCTTCTGGTTAGCTAGGGTATGCACCTAAGCCAGGCAGAACCCACCATTCTAGTCAGGGTAAGGGAGGTTCACACACAAGATAACCCCTGCTCACTGCCTTGATAGCTTGGCAGAGCAGTCAGGCTTATCCCAGAGGCAATGTGTACAGCTTTTGCGCAACTCACACCCACACCAGTGACACACAGGCACACCACAAAAAGAGAATTCACACAAGGTTATATAAAAATATCCTTCGTATTATACACCAAACACATTAGACCATAATCACATAAATCACTTTGCCACTAGGCAACTGTCATAACCATTCCTTGATCAGAAATCACTTTGCCCTAAGGCAATGTTCATAAACATAACAGTAAGTGCACCTCTAAGTTGCACATGTCATCAAAAAACATTATAAAAACAACACTGTACACCATCACTATACATAGTAGGCAGTTTCTGAAAAGGATGCTGGTCATCCTATCATTGCCAGGTGTAAATGCCATCAATCATAACATTAGGGCACAAAATGCTGTAGTTATAGGTTCATATAAATCACCACATTTCATAATTTCATAATTTGCGGGCCTATTACAGATAATACTGTACTTTAGAGATTCCAATTACGATACAGGAGCCTCTGCGCTCCTTCTAGCAGAATTATGGTCGTGTTCAGAAGGACTCTGGTGCGTTCCACTTATTGCCCCTTGGGACCGACCAGGTGGCAAGATATGCAGCCACTTAGCGCCCACCCCAGGTAGGCCACCGGAGGGGGGGGGTGCACACAATGATTGATCGCTGGGAATAATGCCCCGAATATAAATATCCCGGGGGAGACCTCGCTGGGTACCCCGCTGCAGAATTTTGCTTAGGCAGCTGCCCGTGTCCATACGGTGCAGCTGTCTACCAACAGTCACCAGAAATGCCCTAGGACATCAGGTGGGCACACCCACATCACAAACCAAGTGGGAAGACCTGCTTCGGCCTCCTGCCTGTGAGCTTGAACAACAGCCTGTTGCCTGTGAGGGAGCGCAGGACGTTCCCACTTCGGCTGTTGGCTTCTGCCCTGTTTGTTCCGGGATCCCCAGTGGGCGGGGCAAAACAGGCGTGACATTGGTGGAGGATTCCCCAAGTGCAGGGGTGACTCTCTCTGCCCCGCGGAAGCTCTGTGTAGAAATGGGTGGGGGGCGTAGGCAGTGGGGCTCGCATCTCTGGCTTTAGCCCTGCTGGTGTGGCTCCCACGATGATTCTGTGGCCCCACCTCTTTCTGTCATCGGAGGGTTCTGGCCCAGGCTTCTTTTTGGCATCTCTAGTCGTTGCTCAACAACCTAGACTCCGGGCGGCTGTGTTGGTTCCAGCCGGGTGGCCGCGCCTTGCTACTCTCTAGTCCGGGGAGGTGTTCCAAAGGGACTGGACTGCCACTTGTTTTCCCAGAGTGGCACACAAACTCCTCAAAGAAGCATGAGAACATTTAAATGAGCACCAGGGAATTCTTATTTTTTAGTAGATAAAACCAAAAATATCCAGGGCTCCACGCACGCTTCAAGTAAGCCCCAACAAAGTGCTCACTCTGCACTTTTAGGGGAAGAACACAATAAACTGCTCTTCCAGTGAAAAGGGGAAGAACAGTCCAGTCCTTCTCCTGCTCCAGGCAGGAGCAAGCACTGCGGGCCATCCTACCCCACACACTTCAGGGGTAGCGCTCCTCACACAGCTCCTCCAGTTCTGCTCCCAGGCATGTCCTTTCAGATATAGCACAGATCTTTTCTTGAAGTCTTTTGTATTCCTGAGACTTCCAACAGGAGGCCAGCACACACAAGCCCTTGGAGATTCTTCACCAGCAGGATACCACTGCATGAAGAAGCAACTGCAGGCCAACCCACCCCTCACTCAGGGAAGGCTTCACACAGTCCTTCCACTCTTCTTCTTGGCAGGGTCCTCTTGTTCCTTGAAGTAATCTAAAGTCCTGAAGTTTTAGGTCCAATACTTACACCCCATTATGTTATTGTTCTCTTTCGTGTAAGGGTCTCTGAGCCCAGTCCTGTCCTCCCTGGTGCAGCATGACCACAGGGGGAGGAGACAGCATTGTGAAAAAGGAGATACTGCCTATTCAGGTGCGAGTGAAACTCCTCCCACCACTCTAAATGCAGACCTGGTCTATTCAGTCCAAAGATGAGTCACCCAGGCAACGCAGGGCACACGTCCCCCTCCCCCAGTGACTGTCTAGAGTGAATGCACTTCCCCAGCTCCTGTCACTCCAACACCAGATGCTGAATACACAAACAGTCAGAGGCACACAGGATGGTAAAGTAAGAAAATTCCAACTTTATAAAAGTGGATTTTTTTGAAATACAGAATTTAAAAACCACATTCACCAAAAGATGTGTTAATAAATTCTGAGTTAAGAGAGCCTAAACTAATTTTTCTATCTTGTCCTTATTTAAAGCTACGCATATAAAATGTTACAGCGCAGCCCAAATGATAAGCCTATGGGACAGACAGCCTTTCAACAGTGAAAAACAAAATACACAGTATTTGACTATTAGGACGTCACACACACCAGTACATGTCCTACCTTTCATATTCACTGCACCCTGCCCATGGGGGTACCTTGAGTCGACCCTAGGGGCATCTTACATGTAAGGAAAAGGAAGGTTTGGGCCTGGCTAATTGGTGCACTTGCCAGGTCAACATGGCAGTTTACAACTGCGCTCGCAGAGTCTGAGACATATTTACAGGGCTAGTCATGTGGGTGGTACAACCAGTGCTGCAAGCCCACTAGTAGCATTTGATTTACAGTCCCTGACACACACCGTGCACTTTACTAGGGATTTACCAGTAAATCAAATATGCCAATGATAGATAACCAATCATTGTCACAATTTATACGGAGAGCATATGCACTTTAGCACTGATCAGCAGTGGTAAAGTGCCCAGAATCCTATAGCCAACAAAAACCGGGTCAGAAAAAATAGTTTGGGGATAAACCTGCAAAAACGGCCATGTCTAACAAATGGTGCAACCCCTTTTTTGCAAATCTAATATTAATACTTCTGGACCTATGGCTGTGACAGATATGTACAGACATGTCAAACAACATGACAGTATTTTCTATGTTGAACCAGTAGAGGTGATTTTAAAATGTTTACAAGAACCATTGTTTCCTACTTTTATTCTTAAATAGATATATTTTTGGGGGAATTTTGTTTTTTTGGAGGATTAACTAAAAGTAACAGCAAAACAGGGCATCAGAATTTTGGTCAAGAAATTAGCACATTTTTTGCGGGTGACTTTATGGGCAACCACCTGGTTATCATAACAGAGGTACTCTGCTCACCAACAGAAATTATTGTGCCACACTTAATGCAATATAACCCATTTTGACAGTATGACGTGTACATGTTCTGTTTGTGGGTGACAAGGACATATGGGGGAAATGAGAAGTCCAAAAAAAAGACAGATTAAACAAGGTGTGAACAACATCATATCCAAATCCCTAATGCAGGAAATGGGACTGGAACTACTTCAGCTTGAAGTTATTGAGTCACACCAACCAATTAGAAGTGGTTTTACTGGGAGTCACTGGTACAGCTGTATCATTTTTTAGGTGTGACACATAAAAACAGAATGTAATAAAAACTGCAAAACTTTTCGTTAATTTTCCTGTCATCGAACCCTTAGGCTCACATGTGAAAAACAAATTACTCCTTCATGCTGAACTAAACTTTTCTTTAAAACTTCTGGGTTCGGTGGGAATATTTTTACTACTGCAGGACACAGAAAATAAAGTAAAGACCTTGTAAGAGTAACACAGCACTCCATCATTGTTTCTATGTATCTGGCAAGAGTACCTCAACAACAAGAGGTCACCAAAAATGTAATATGAAAGCAGTCATCTGGTTGGTCACACAGGATACACAATTCAAACAATATGATCACAGTCTTTAAGAAAAGTTCATCAAAGTAAGTTCCTGAACACCATAGGCACATTGGTGTTTTTCAAAGGGAGATTGCTGTGCAGACAGTACATCATGGCCTCAGGTACAACTTCAGAGCAGCAGCACCCACCTACCATACTGTCAGCTGGCCCTCCTAAAACCTGGGACATAACAGAATTAGGATTTGATAGTGCTGGCATCCACATTTGCAGCTGCACAACCCATTAGATCCGAAAGGGGGTTCAGTGCTCTGGAAATACTTTAATTTTCCAACTAGGCAAAAAAATAAATGCCCAAAAAGTAGCCTGGTACAATCAGGTGTTGCAAAGGGGCCAACCGGACCAGTATTCTAAGGGATCATAGCTATGCACCCCAACAGCATAGTTCATGCAAAGTTGGAAAGAACATACCAGGGAGCAAAAGGAGATGAACCTGCACCAGCTTAAGTACAACAACAACAAGAAAGAAGAGGATGTTGAGAATATGCAGTATTTTCCTATATATTGTAAATGCTTTCTCAAGTTCTTAACATCATGTGAGATTAATAAAATATTTTTTTAAAAGCACTGCAACGCCATATGAAACAGAACCCACAGACTTGCGCAAAAACATATGAAATTGCAAAAATCATTCCAATTTTTTTAAATAATAAAAGTGAAAAAATACTATAGTTCTTTAGCATTGGAAAATATAAAATGTTTTTAAAAAGTTTAAAAAATACAAAAATCTAACCAAAAAAGGGTAAAATAATTTAAAAACCGACAAAAATAATCAAATTGGCTAGATCCAAAGCTCTGCTTCCAATCTGCTCTGTCCGTAAATAGAGGTTGTCTTCAGAGGGTCAGACGGTGCAGAAGGTTGGGATAGGGCGAGCCAGGAGGGCAGACCATGCGACAAACGCCCACTGTGCATGTCCATAGGCCATACACAGAAAGGGTGGCCTTCTGAAGGTGTTACACATGCTAAGTTTGAAATATGATCAAAAAATCACTAAAACAACTAATGGTGAAAGTGATTTTATAGTTGAAAATCCACCAGAACTTAGGGCCTTATTATGAGTTTGGTGGTCATCCTGCAGGACCACTGCTGTGGTGGTCCCAGAAAGACAACAAAGCCTGCAGTAAACCCACCCGCTGGATTATTATAATAACCCAGGGCTAGTGGTGCAGCAGCTGCAGTGTCACAGCGATGTGAATGTGTGGCTTATAGGAAAGCCTAAAAAGCATACCGCAGCCATGACAGTGCCTCCAACACGTCCTTGCACAGTGTGGCACTGACCATGTTGGATATGCCACACAGTGCACGCATGTCCGTGCACTTTTGGGGGCACATAATGTGCCCCCTGCATGCACCCCATGGGAAGATTTGCCCGGGCACCCTGTTGGGAGCCCCATTACATGACTTTACTCCAAGCATTTCATGGCAGGGTCCCCGCCATTAAATGCTTTGTCCAAAGGCAGGTTGTAATCTGCTCAGTGGTGCTGGCATCAGTACCGCTGCCATTCCCACCTGCTTTCCCCACCGCCACCCCATGGGATCCTTGGATCCTGGCAGTGGTGGTAGAGGCCAGACGCAATGGCAGCAGTCGGACCGCCATCCACAGGAACGGCAGACCCAGGACCACGGTACTTGTATTTAGGTCCTTAGCTTTTAAATAAGGACAATCACAAAAATGTGTCAGTTATATTTCAGTGGGCTAACTATAATTTGCACCCCAGTCATGCATTGATTATCAACTCATATATTTCACCACTCATGACATGTTATGTGATATGATTGATCACATCACTGATGACATCTCAAATTATATAATTTATTACATCAGTCATGATATCATTGATTAAAAGTGAGAGTGTGCTATAGGCTTAGTGGACTGGAAGGAATTCCACTAGCTACACCTAGGGGCAATTTTCTGTCTCCAATTAAGTGATAATGAACATTATCTTTCGCAACATGCAGGATATGTAGCATAACTGTCAACTTATCCACACTTGGTGGATGTTATTCTCATTTTTACTGGTATTCAGCTGCCAAAGAATCAAAATGTCTCTATAGATATTAAGTGGGTCATCAACTTATTAAGCCTTCAATACCCTAAAAAAATATGTGTGTGTTATTTACCTTAATGGGATCAGTCTGTTAAAAACAACACCTGGCCCACAATTTTAAGTCAAGAGCTTCACTTCTATGCATTAGCTACTGATAAGACATGTTCAGCAATGCCCTATTGACACCACTCTACTGTTTGTTTAAATACACTTACACATACCTGAAATGAGCTGAATGGCGAACAACATTAGAATCACAAATAAAACCACATTGTGAGTCAAACCATTTCTAAGTGGGTCACCCATATATTGTAAATTTTTCAACAATGTATAATGCCTCAAAATATTCAGGGAAATTATACAAATACATATCTATTCATGTAAACCTACAGGTTATTTAGAAACTGCCTATATCTCTGTACGTCAACTATTTAACATGGACATGTGCCCAGGCATCCATGGGTGGGTAATGTATTGTAAACAGAAACTTTCACGTTTCTCACTCATTTTTGGCAACAGGCTTTGTATTTAAACAACAACCTATTTGAAACATGCTCCTGCAATCCACATCATTCGCTCTCAGTCTTTAACTTGTTTAAAATGGAGTATTGGTTGCACTCACTTTACTGGTAGGCAAACTGTTCACCACATAGTTTTTAGCACACTGATTCAGATTTGGCTCCAGGCCTATGCTAATTCTATTATACAAAGTCAAACGTGTACACACAGTAACTCTATGACATATATGAATGTAGGCTATTTACTACCAACTTTCAGCTTTAATGATCTAAAGATTTGTAGATAATGTGAATAGCAGTATTATGAATGATGTTGATAACATCACAACTTAGTCAATGAAAGTTATAGCTGTGCTCTCCGCAATTCATGCATTTACTCCAGTTTTAGGATAAATGTAGATTAATAGAGGTAGATATAATAGAGGTAACGTGAGTCATTAGTTGGAACACGTGGCATGCCCTTGTTAGTGGGATGAGCAGATAGATTGAGAGAGGTTTGAGACTAGTTATACTAGTTCATGGGCGATTGAAAGGCTTCGAAGAAGCAAACGAATTAGAGAGAAAAAGAAGTTTGTGCCAGAAGAATCAGGGACATCTTAAAGATTATGGGGGCCCTGGGCCAAACGTATTATGGGGGGACCTGTTCGAAACAGCTATGAATTTATGACCCAGTTTTAGGTCTTTCATGCCCTTTGGCCAGGTTACTGACAGTGCACAGACACACTCCCAAATTCTAAATATGTTTACATTTAATATGCAGGGATAATGATGTGTGTTTTCCATATTGTAACACAGCAGAAGCTCACTAATAATACTGCAGATAATCTCTGGCACCCTCCATGTTCTCATATGCGAGGTCCGGTTTTCATCTAAAAGAAACTTATTTTTATGTTGCATGAAACATAAACACCAGTAAACATAATGAGGTAACCCTGTGTCCCTCAGAACCTGGTATTAATAATATAGTAAACAATTGGTTCTGTTGGGTAGTACAATTGCTATGATCTGAGTAATTAATACAATACCACACATAAGTTCTAAATTGCTTTCAACAAATGAATTTTTAAGAGAACAAATATATGATAAGAACACACCAAAAACGTGAGTTGAGAAAAAGTTTTACTCTCGTTTTCTTATTCCAAAAAGGAATTAAACATGGCTGTCACAAGCACAATTTCATTGCGGCGAAATGTAGAAGGTGACTATTGTGAAAATAGGTGAAATAAAGTGACAAAGTGAAGTCAGTGGTGAGCTATATACATGACATACACAGGTGACATAAGTAAATGAATTCTTTTTGATATTTCTGTCCTATATTTGATTTCATAACATGATTTCACATGGCCCAGTAGTGATTTTTGAGTAGGGTCAAGGGGACTGTTAGTCATGTGAATTCATGTTACAAAATCAAATATAGGACAGAAATATCAAAAGAATTCATTTACTTATGTCACCTGTGTATGTCATGTATATAGCTCACCACTGACTTCACTTTGTCACTTTGTTTCACCTAATTTCACAATAGTCACCTTCTACATTTCGCCGCGATGAAATTGTACTTGTGACAGCCATATTTAACTCCTTTTTGGAATAAGAAAACAAGAGTAAAACTTTTTCTCAACTCACATTTTTGGTTTGTTCTTATCATATATTTGTTCTCTTAAAATTCATTTGTTGAAAGCAATTTATAACTTATGTGTGGTATTGTATTAATTACTCAGATCATAGCAATTGTACTACCCAACAGAACCAATTGAAACATAAACACAACATTTCTCGGCAGATGTCTGTAATGGACTCTCAGACATCGCCCACATTAAGAATTTAAAGGAAAACGGTATTTAAAACAATCTGGTTAAGAATTATTCGAGGTCATCAATGCAAGACTCTGCAGAACAGAGTCCCTGCAAGGCTGGGACCCTGGGCCAGAGCCCACTTTGCTCATGCCGTAAAACGTCTCTAAGACGAATGGAAGAGTTTATGGATAATAGGTGGCACTCAAGTTGTATTAATGACAATGCAATCACATACTCGAACATTTTAAAGATTGCACTAAAAAAGTTATATTACTCTGTTAATATGTTGGGTACAATATGTGATGCTTTGATACGTTTCCAGTAACTATTCGTGACATGGAGCCTGTGCTCATTTTCTCTGTAAATCATTTGAATTAAGTCAGCATTCTGTTCGGTGTTGTAATTAACAATGGATGCATTACACTTTTGATGCCAATACATGATGCATAGTGACATATTTCAGAAGGGGAATGTTGCCTGAAGTGCCAAATTAACACTGGGTGAAAATGAACCGAAGCGCGTGCTGATTGCTGGCATTTTGTTTCGTACTGCGTATCAGTTTCATGTTTCAAACGTTTTTCATTCTTGCAGTGTCTGATTTGCACTGAAACAAAACCACACAAAAGCAATAATGCCAAGTCCAAGAAAATCCATTAGAAAGCAAGGGAAGACAGCAGTCAAGAACTAACGCTCAGTTTGTTCAAAGAGCATGAGAAATGCTTTCTCGTTGATATCAATACCTTTGGCATTGTTAACCCATCCTGAAACTCAGAATAAAAAAAAAAAATCCAAGGCAGCTCTTGAAATAGAAAACAAGGGCAAAGGTGATCCTTTAGCTATGAGCTTAAATACCTTTTGCAAAAGAACGTTTAGTTTTTTAGTTTTTTTACATTTTCTTGCCAGCATACAGGTACAAATAATATTTTACCGAGAGTATTTTTTATCTAATCTTCTTAATTCCAAATGCATCATTACAAAACATTTTCTTAACATTAAGACATTTTCCCTTTTCCAGTATTTGGCAGTAGATCAGTGTCAGCAGCTAACAAACTGTAGACGATTTATTTTTTCTTCTTGTTTTTTTCTGGATGTTCATAGTGTAGGTCTTGGAGTACTTTAAAAGGCATCCGTTAAACTGTTTAACTTTAAAACAATCGTGGGACAGGATTGAATTATTCCAACCCATGCTGAACTTTACTCGCTACCAAAGTAGTGAAAATTGTGTTTTTCAGTTTTGCTAATTTGAAGATTTATGATTGCTTCGGGACATCCTCGATCTATGTCGACCTGCCATTGGAAAATGAGAGAACACACATAGGAGGAATACGAGGGCCCTCCTAATGACATGTACTATAACCCTATTTCCAATAACAGACGGAACAGGATTTAATATATATTCAGGGTCGCACTACATGTTATACAATGCTGCAATACTGCAATGCAAAGCAGACACGTTAATCCCCTGAGCTACTTTATAATGATTCAAGCCTGTTACCACCAAGGGCATCAACCGACTGAACTGTAGTGACCTGGGGAAGGGCACTAGGACCCTGCCATGGACAGAGGGGTCAGGAGGGAACCGGACACCACATCCGGTCAGGGGTGTGGGGAGGACACTAGAGAGGGGAAGGGGACCAGAGGCGGAGGTGCACAGCCAGCTCGTGACGACACAAGAATAAAGTAACCGAATCCCTTACGGGTGTCCTGTGTATTTGTGGGTCCAGGGACGTGACAACTGGCGACGAAGGTGGGATACTCATCTGGCGACCACCGCTGCATGAGGGACCGATGACGTGTGTAGGAGAGGCTGAACGACGGAGCCAGGAGCCCACCCTGGTCCGTGACGTGGGAATACATCCGACCGCCAGAGAAAGCGGTAAGAAACTGAAGTTCCCGAAAATAAAGAAAGCGCCAAACAGGGACAAGCGCAAACGAGCGCCTGCAAGAGATCGTGCCTGCATCCCAAATAGCAGAGAGACGCGCGAAGATCAAAGGAACTATCGCGAGAGCAGGACGGCCATCTTAGAAACAGGCAGGTTGGACCAATCAGGAGCGAGGGACAAGGGGCGGCCATTTTGGAAGGTCAGGCAAAGCTCAGAAGATAGAAACCTCGTGAGACTACGGCGGACATTTTGAAGTCAGGCAAAATAGGCCAATAGGAGCAAAGAACAGCGCGACGGCCATTTTGAAGTCAGGCGGCAACTGAAACCAATAGGAAAATGGCAGAAAAAGAAGAAAACAGACAGAAAGGAAAAACAGTGAAATAAAAGCAGAACACAGTGGAACCAAAGGGGAAATAAAGAATTAAAGAAAAAAAAAAAAAGAAAAAAAAAAGGACAGGGGAGAAAATGAGCGACAATGAGGAGAAGCAGAGCACGCAAGCAATTTTCCGCAGGCCTCTACCATTTAGCCTATCGGAGCCGCAAGCAGGCATCAGGTGGGAAAGGTGGATCAGAAAATTTGAGCGCTACATGAGCGCCACGGACGTCCCGGACAGCAAACAACTGCACCTACTTCTGAATCTAGCAGGGGACGAAATAGAAGATCTACTGTTAACTTTCCTCGACGATCAAACAGCGAATTACAAGGGAGTGATAAAGTGTCTCACACAGAAATTTGACCCTCAACGAAATGTCGATTTTGAGAGGTACACGTTTAACACTGCATGCCAGCAAGGGGAAGAGAGCTTAGACGATTTCACGACGAGACTGAGGAAACTGGTCGCGTATTGCGAATTTGACAAATTCGACAATGAGCAAGCAATAAGATTGCGTATTATCGAAGGTTGTCAATCAGTGGAGTTCCGAACACGCATCCTGAAGGAACCAACGACGCTGGAAAAGATATTGACAATGCCTCGCACGGAGGCACGGGCCACAGCACAGGCCAAACAGATGGAGACGGGAAAGGAGAAGAGAGTGGCGTCAGCATATCGCGTCACAGGGAATTTCAAAAAGAAAGAGTTCCAGGCGCCAGTCCCAACAAAGAAGTGCGACCAAACATGCTACCGATGTGGCCTCGAGTTCCCACATGTTGGTGCCTGCCCAGCAATGGGCCAGAAGTGCAGGAAGTGTAATAGGGACAATCATTTTTCAAGCACGTGCATGACCAGACAATTCAGAAGCGAGAGAGGCAGAACAATGAGACCACGGATGACCAGCAACAGGTATGCACGATACATGGAAACGGCAAATCGCAGTTCCTCTGACGAGTCCGAAGAGACGGCAGCACCTGTGAGAGTAGAGAGACTATATCTAATGTCAGACGCACCCAAGGAGGAGAAACAACAGAGCACATTCATCTCGTGGAGAAGCAGCAAATAAAGAAAACCGCCACTGTAAACATTGATGTGGGGAACCACCAAGCAAAGTTTGTGCTTGACAGCGGAGCCACATGCAACATCATGTGCAGCTCAGAATACGAGAAAATGAAAGTGAAACCACAGCTATCACCGTCGACCGTGGATGTGTTCACGTGGGGCTCCAGAAGACCAGTAGAAAACATGGGAAAATTCATGGAAACTCTAACATACAAAGGCAAGTCCTACCAAGAAGAAGTACACGTGCTCAAGGGTGATATCCCAGCACCATGCCAGCTAAGCAACGTGACGGCACAGGTGATGGGGCTACTAGCAATGACATACCACATGTCAGAAACGGAGAACATTCTACAAGAATACCCAGCCATACTGAAGGGTCTCGGCAAGCTAAGAGGAAAACAGATAACTTTACATATCAATGAGTCAATTAAGCCGGTGGCCCAACATCATAGACGAGTACCGATCCACCTACAACCACAAGTTGAGGAAGAGATAACTAGCTTACTGGCACAAGACATCATTGAACATGCTGAAGGGCCAACGCCGTGGGTATCTCCAATTGTGGCAGTTCCAAAGAAGGACACCTCAAAGATCCGCATCTGTGTAGACATGAGGATCCCAAACACTGCAACCGCAAGGGAACGTCACCCGGGGCCACACCTCAACGACATGATCAGCTGTCTCACTGGGGCCTGCCGATTCTCGAAGCTGGACCTGTGCAAAGGGTACCATCAATTAGAGCTAGATCACCAGTCCCGGTACATCACAACATTCTCCACACACCTGGGTCTGTTCAGATACAAGCGACTGAGCTTCGGAATATCATCGGCAGCGGAGATATTCCAGGAGACAATAAGGCAGGTGATAAGGCCGGTACAGAACAGCCTCAACTATAGTGATGACATTTTGGTATTTGGCAAAACAGACAAAGAACATAACACCGCTCTGCGTCAAGTGTGTTCACAGCTGGAGCAAGCGGGCCTGACGCTGAATGGAGACAAATGCGAGCTGGGGAGAGGGGAATTGGTGTTCTTCGGACACATCTTCTCCAAGCACGGGATGAGGCCAGACCCCAGCAAAGTAGAAACGCTGAAGAACGCAAATCCTCCAACGGATGTTGCAGAAGTGAGATCATTTCTAGGACTTGCCAGCTACTGTGCTCGATACATTCAGGATTTTGCCACGGTGAGCACACCGCTAAGAGAACTGACCAGACAAGGGCAGAAGTTCGTCTGGTCCCAGGAATGCGACAAGGCATTCGAGGACATCAGAAAAGCGGTGATGACTGTGGAACATCTCGCTTACTTTGACCCGCACCTGTGCACTGAACTGACTGTAGATGCCAGCCCGGTAGGACTAGGGGCAATACTAGTGCAACACCTGCCAGGGAGAGACTCACCAAGAAAAATCGTCGCGTATGCCAGCAAAAGCTTAACAGACATTGAGAAGGCATACTCGCAACCAGAAAAGGAAAGCCTAGCAGTGGTCTGGGCGTGTGAACACTACCACATGTTCATCTACGGGAAGTCATTCACCATCATAACTGACCACCAGGCACTGGTAACGATCTATGGCAGACCAGCCGCCAAAATGCCACCCAGGATTGAACGCTGGGGCATAAGGCTGATGGATTACGACTTCACGATTGTACACAAGCCAGGGAAGGAACACAAGCCGGCAGACTACATGTCGAGACACCCGCTGCCGCAGGCACAGACGATGACATCAATGGCAGAAGAGTACCTAAATTTCATACTAAAGCAAAACACCCCGGCACCTATAACACTAGCGGAGCTAGCAAAGGAGACTAAGGACGATGCAACGCTGCAACTGGCCATGGAGACAGTGAGAAGGCAGAGATGGAGGCACGTCAACAATAACTGCACATGGGGAGAAGGAGTATGCAAGGAAGAAGTATTGGCTCTAAAGAAGATACATGAAGAGCTGTCTGAGACAGACACAGGAATAATGATGCAAGGGACCAGAATAGTGATCCCGAATTCACTCAGGCGGCAACTGGTCAATCTGGCTCATGAATCACACAGAGGCATGGTAGCAACGAAGAAACTGCTAAGAGAGAAAGTATGGTTCCCTGGCCTGGACCGCATGGTGGAAAACACCATCATGACATGTCACCTCTGTCAGGTGACGGGCTCACCAGCCAAGCATGAACCACTACAGATGTCCGAACTGCCAAGAGCGGTGTGGACAACCCTAGCAGCTGATTTCTTTGGGCCGCTGGACACAGGCCATTATCTGTTGGTAGTCATGGATGAGTACTCGCGATTTCCTATAGTGCGACAGGTGTCATCAACATCAGCAACAGCAACACTACCAATATTGGATGACATCTTTGCAGCCTGGGGCTCACCAGAAACACTGAAAACAGACAATGGTCCTCCGTTCTCAGGAGAAGAGTTCCGCAGATTCATGGTCTACCTAGGAGTAAACCACAGGAAGATAACTCCGCTGTGGCCGCAGGCGAATGGAATGGTGGAGAGGTTCATGGGGAGCATCAAAAAGGTAGTTCAAAGAGCGAAGCTGGCGCAGATATCGCTCGGCCAAGCTCTGTGTCAGATGCTACGGGACTACAGAAACACGCCCCATAGCACCACAGGAAGATGCCCGGCGGAGCTAGTACTGGGAAGGACATGCAGGACGAGACTACCGCAAGTAGAAGCAATCATGGCACCAGAAAACAGCAGCATTGCAGCTAAGGACAGAGAGGCGAAAGGGAAGATGAAAGACTACGCAGATGCCAGGCGACACGCCATCCCGTCACACCTGAAGGAAGGGGACACAGTGATAGTGCGTCAACGACAGCAGAGGAAATCTGACAGCATGTTCTCCAAAGATCCGCTGACAGTAACGAAAGTGAAGGGCCCAATGATCACGGCGGAGTCAGAACACCAGAGGATCACACGGAATATCTCACACTTCAAAGGACTGAAGGAGAAACATGAAGAGGACCAAGATGAGGAAACAGCAGAACAAAAAGGGTCGGAGAGCAACGGACAGGAGCAAGGACCAGCGGAAGAGCAACAAATGGAGCCCGGCTCAAGAAGAGCATGCAGGAGGCCCAAAAGACTAATAGAGGAAATGTAACGGGCGAAAGCACACCGGCACGTCAGCTGACAGGCTTGCATCTATGACCATCTACCGATCTATGGGTTTGACGTGCTCGTCATTTCTTTGTGACCAAAGGGGGAGATGTAGTGACCTGGGGAAGGGCACTAGGACCCTGCCATGGACAGAGGGGTCAGGAGGGAACCGGACACCACATCCGGTCAGGGGTGTGGGGAGGACACTAGAGAGGGGAAGGGGACCAGAGGCGGAGGTGTACAGCCAGCTCGTGACAACACAAGAATAAAGTAACCGAATCCCTTACCGGTATCTTGTGTATTTGTGGGTCCGGGGACGTGACATGAACTATGTTGCCAATGTGAGCTTTCTTTAAAGGAGTACTCAGGGGTTCGCGTTGGAAGCAGTCTATCAATTTCAGCAGTGCAACATTTTGGAGTTCATGCACGAAGACAACATTGGAAGAAAGGCCAATAAACCTGAAACAAAATTTAAAGTCCGGACTGGGTCCCATGTTGAAAAGTCTGTCTTAACAGTATCTCGGCAGGCTCACACTCTTGGACACGTTTGACTAAAACACACAATGTATATGAGTCAACATGTGAAACAATAAATAATAAAAAGGTTTATTTTCCTCTTATGTTTCATATGCGATGTGGGTGAGTACCATATTGGAGTAGGTGACTTACCTCCTTCCTAGGGTGAATGAATGCAGGAGGAGTGGGTATACCGCAGAGTAGGTGGACTTATCGTGCCACGAGATACACTTACTGAACATTATGAAACCTGTTTTTCTTTGATGGGGAATAGCAAGATTATTAGAAAGTATGCCACAGAATTCAAGAATTCTTTTTTCTTTTCTTTTTTTCCCCCCTCATTCACCTCTGACCACAATATCCTCTCCAGTCACCCGTACCCCGGAACCACGAAAACAGGTGGGAGAACAACCCACCTGCAGGTACGCATGGCACAGAAGGGCAAGTCTCTCTCAAACTTGATCCGGAAAAACCGGCAGCTGCACGTAGAGGTGTGGGGAGGAGGGGTCCATCGCAGCCTAGAGAGATATTAAAAGGTGTAATCATAGGGCAAAGTGTTGTGTTGATTTATCTCCTATCGATTAACCCCTGCCCCTTCTCCCGGCCATCTTAGTAGGAAGTTCCAGAAAGCCTTCTTCCTGTTAGATGGCCTCCCCCTTAAATCTAGCTTAGATGAATAGCGTAAAGAGTCCAGCCACTCTGAATGTTGGGGAGAGGAGCCTCCTACCCACTTACGACATATTTCCCTTCTCGCTAGAAGTATCTGGCCAGGCCTGTAATGTTATCTGTAACTCCAAAAACAATCAATGAGAGGCTTACCTTAACTTGCAGCCTCAGTATATCAAAATGGTCTTACCCACTTCCTCCCAGAAATCGAGAATAGCCGGACATTGTTGTAACATATGAATATCCGATGATTTCTCCAATCTGCATTTCATACATTTGGCAGGACTCCCTTTTGTCATTTTTGACAACTTTTGTGGAGTTAAGTAGGCCCTATGGAGTGATAAAAGATGGTTCCTCCTTAACCAAGCAGGCTTAAAAATTAAAAATAAAGTGCTCATCGATACTTGCCAGATATGCTGCCACTGCTCTCCTGGTAAGCAATCGCCCCATAGAACTTCTGCCAACATGAAATCTCCAACTATGGCTTCTTGAATCGTCCAGTACCATGTTGATACTTCCTTTCTCCCAGGAGGTTTCACCACCAGTTGTCCTTCCAGATAGTTGCCCGCACCGATCGGGGACCTCTGATTCTGTGCCCAACTTCTCAGTTGAATGTATTTGAATTTTGAGACTTTCCCCTCCAGATTACTACTTAACTCTGCCCATGATATAAGATTGCCATCCTGGGCAAGGTCTCCCCAGAAGCACACTCTTTCTTTCCTTAATGGGATGGCTAGTGATGGAGTGAGGTTTGTAAAATACATCCTCATGAAATTAAGTAACCCCATAATAAAGTATTGACTGCATGAACTAATCAACTCTGAATGCACACATTTACACGAGGGGCAAGAGCATTTTACATAATATACTAAACCATGTTGGCATGAGTACGTATTAACTGTTTGCGCTTTGAAAAACCGTACTAATGCATGTTTATGCTATGTTGTACATTGCACATTTTGCATGTTGTGCACAAATAACGAAAAGGTTGCTTTAAATTAATAGCTTTTGCTAGGATTTAATTAACACAGGGCATTAGTATGGTGGGAGGTAATCATAATGGGTTTTATTTCATGAATGAATATTCTTTTGTGTTTGTTTACTTTAGTACGGGATTGGGCCTGCATGAAAATGGCCTCTCGTTTAAACCAGCATGTGGTTGGCTTGGTCGGTATGAAGCACGCATGCAGACTGCAGAATGTACCAGCTGATGTAATCCGTGTGAAGGCCATGTTGACCTGTGTCCTATTGTTTATGTGCCAAGAGGCGACAGCGACTGTGGGAACAGCCATCACTACGTGCAATTTGAATGTGAAACGGATATCATAATGTACAATGTGGCAAAATGTATAACTATGAATGCTAGTGGTATACGAATGTATTGGTCTTAAATCCTTCCTGTGTTAGAACCGGTATAGGATGGATTTGTGGGGAGAACTGGATGAGGCGACCCTCGTATGATTTATGACAACCAATCACAGACCGGGTTTCTACTGATACTGCAACATTGTAAGATAGTGAGCTAAACAGGAGGGTATAATTGATATCCCAATTAGAGGTGTGTCAGACGAGACAGATCGGAAGACAGAGAGAGAAGGGTCGGAGAGAGATCAGACGAACCTGAGGCAGTGCGGTCCGGTATAGCAGTGCAGTCCGGGATGGCAGATCAGAGAGAAGAGACGATCAGAACGCACAGAGAAGTGCACCAAGACAGAGAGAGCAGACCAGCACAAAGCCAGAGAACGTTTTAGGTACGAGAACGTTGCAGGAGTGCTTGGGAGGAGATTGCGACCGAGGGGAACTAGATCAAGGTAGATTGATTGGGAGATTAATTTAGTTGTTAGTTTATGGCAAACTTAGCTGCATCTGTCCTGTTAACTTTGTCCTCTGAGCCTATCTCTGGGGACCTCTTGCCACAACCTCGGCCAAGGAAGTGGTTTTCCTGATTCTTTGGTGGGTATCACCCTCCTTGATTGCTTTAATTTTGCAAATATATTTCTGCAAGTATTTATGCTGTACCTTCTCTTCCCCATTCCTATGCACGCTTTGATATCGATTCAACTGATTCATTTTGATTACATTGCTTGATAATTTGTTCTCTTATATGTAATCTTGTGTGTGCACTGACAATCTAAATTAAGAGCATTTAATAAGATAAAATCATTAACTGAAGAAGTGACTCTGTGGTTATTTAGTTAAATATTAAACTGTTTAGTTAATGATAGTCACCATCAACTCTTCAACTAATGGTCCATCGACCAAAGGAAGAAGACAGTTGAGATTACGAATAGTTAGAATTATATACAAATGTTATTATTGTGAAGCATAGTACTTACTAAAACTGACAAATTAAACCCCCAAATCCAGTGCCTGTCTTCAGGGATCATTTATGGGTAATGTGTGATGGGCCCCGTTGTTTGGTAAAGCAATTTATGTGTGTTGAGATTTTCCCTGATCCCTGGTTCATGAATTAGAGGTTGCGCTGGATCAGTTTTTCTGGTAGCAGAATGATGGTTATTATTGATTAGTTTGGTGATTTATTGATTATTGATTAAATGTTTAACATTCTATGTAAAGTGAGTTAGTATTGTGTTTTATGTAGTCTTTGGAGCACAGGTACAGAAGGGTATCTGGGAAGCCGGCAAAGTAAAAGTTAGCCTCAAATAAGGCAGAAGAAAAGTGTGAGAAGTGATATCACACGGGAATAGGTGCATTGTTTGTTTAAATTAGTGATAACACTTATGTGTTATTTTAGGGACTATTTAGTGTGTATGTAAAAGAAGAGTGAGATAGCGAAGGGTCCACCTGTGAAACTTTGGCCTTATCCCCGGAAGAGTAGCGAGACCTCCTTAATAATAAAGGGTCCTCTTGTGAAATTTTGGCCTCATCCCTAAAGAATTAACAGGTCCTCTCCTAGCTTGGGTGAAGGGAAGGATAGCGGAATTGTTATACTTGCCCGTATTGGAAGGAATTTTCTTGAGAGCGAAAAACTATTTCTTTATTTAGTAAACAGACAGTGTGGTATTGTTTTATGTTGTGACTAATAAATTATTGTAATGAAAAAGGACTTGGAATAGTGCCGATAATTTTTGTAAAGGGAGGGTCAGCAGCAGGAGGAGAGGCTGACGTCACAGAAAACAGCGATGGCATTGGTCAGACTGTAAAGACAGAGTGAGTTCAGATTGGCTGGCTGGTGTGAGCTGCGCTGGTATTGGACAGGATAGCGGAGACGTAGAAAGCTCCGATTGGAAGAGTTAGAGTGTGTCGCGCTGACATTGGTCAGGTGTTTAGGGAAGCAAAAGAGTTCAATTGGTGAATTATAGTGGATTGTGTCGACAAAGATTTGCATCGAGTAAAGTTGTTGACAAGCAACAAAAATGTATTTTGAACAACCGAAACAGGAGAAATTGACTTTGTTTGGCAAAATTAAAAGATTCTTTAAAAAGGACAAACCAGTAATAACGAGAGAAGGAGTTCCTTTCCCTTCACCAAAGACACCAGCGTCTTATATGATGTTAAAATATGGTTATCACACATGTATTTGGCTAGAAAATTGGGTAGGATATACGAAGAATGATGGTATACTAGCTTTTCCAGAGCATGGTTCTTTTAATTTGGCAGTATTGCGTAATTTGAGAGAAAAGATGATGACATTAGACCCCAGACCTAGACCTACACAGTTTGAAGCACTAGTAGAATGGGAAGATGAAATGTATGAAAGAGAAAGACATAGAGGTGGTAGAGTTCATAGATTCATGTTTGGAAGATTTCATGATGAAAGACATGAAGATAGAATGAAGAGATGGAGAAATGGAGAGATAACTGAAGGATTGTATCCAGTTTTAATGGTAGGAGAGACTGCAGGAAACAAATGTAAGGAAAAAAGAGACATTTAGAGCAATTTGGTTATGGATATAACCCGAATGAATCTGATGATGAGCTGCTGGATGATATATTAGTTAAACGACCACCACCTTATCAGGAGGATTCAGCGATGGTGACATCAAATGCACCGTCAATGGAAACCCCAATGACACCTCAAACGACACCAGTTCCAACTATAAGCGATGTAGAGCAGGAAGGAGAAGCAGAATTTGCCATACAAACCAAAGAATTAGTTGAAAAATTGAATCAGATGAATATGAAAATAGATGCAATAACTGTGCCAGTAACTATAGGTCCAGCAGTACCTGTATTCCAAAATAGACTAATCCATGAACCTTCCTTGACTGTCCCATTAAATTCTGCTATAACATCAGCTAGTAGTAGAATTAACGCTGTAAGTGTCCAAAGTGAACAGCCCACTACAGTTACTAGGTCAACACCTCCGACTAATCTAACAATAATTGAAGTAATGCAGTTACAGCCCAAAAGAATGGAGTTGGATGTGATCCCCAGAAGTGAAGTTTCAATAGGTCCAACCACTGAAGAATTAGATGATTGGGTGAAAGGGTTACAAAGGAGAAAAACACAGCCACAGCCTATAGATGTATGTAAGTTGAGAGTAGATCTGGAAGAAATGATCATTGGGACCATAAGTCCAGACAGGCTAAAGACTTATCAAGATGATGATTTGATGTATCTGTGTAAGAGTATTACTTGGAAAGCGAAAAATCTACATGAAAGGTTAGTGGAAGCTGCAGAGCAGTTGGGAATGGACATAGGAAGATCAAAGGTGTTGCAGAAGACATATAGAGTGGATTTTACTGAAAAGGATATAGAAAATATGAATACGTCTGGTAGACGATTGCAGATAAAAGAGTTAATGGTTGTTTTGGGAAAATGGGGAGATGTGGAAAGATGAAAGGGTAGATGAATGAGGAAGAAAGAAGAATTGGCTGCTAAAGAAATACATTTGCGTCCAGTAAGAGAAGTAAAAAATGTAGCTCTGGAATGTCCCATGAGAGAAGTTCCAGGAGGAGGTTATGTGCATGTTCCGTGGTCTAGACAGGATATATTGTCTTTCACCATTGAGTTTCCCAGGTTGAGAGAAATGCCTGTGGAATGGTATAAACAAGTTGAGAGGTTCGTGAAAGTCTCGAAAGTATGGTTAAAAGATTTAGATGGATTATTTGAAATTGTTGTCCCTGCAGATTTATGGACTGAATGTAAGATTACAGTTGATTGGCCAAAGGATGAGTATCCTAGGGATGCCAAAACAGGAGCACCTTCTGATGAGGTGATGAAAACGTATCATCAAGTGATTACTTTCTTGAAAAGCAAAATTTCCCCTAAGGAAACTGATTGGGTAAAAATTGATAGAACAACCCAAGAGCTGAAAGAATCTGTGCATGCATATTATGAGAGGTTATTACAAGTTTTTAAGCAGCATAGTGGTTTTGAGAATATTGGAGACAAAGATATGGGTCATTTTGTGTATAGGTTTGTGTATGGATTAAGACCTGAGATTAGTCAGATGATACAGCATCATATGTTGTGTTGGCAGGCCAAAACGATAGATGAGATTTTGAGGTATGCGAAATATTGTAGTGATGACATTGAGTCCCGCCATCGCAAATTAAAAGAAAAGATGATGTGGGCACAAGTAAAGGTAGCAGAGCAGCAAGAAACTCAGTTGAATTCTCAGGCTATAAACCAAATGGGAGGAGTTAGTCCGAATGCTCAAAGACCTAGTGGAGGTAGAGGTAGAGGACAAATGAGCAGAGAAGAGGCGAAAAAGAAATTTCCTTGTCATGGGTGCGGAAAGTATGGACAATGGAAGAATGAGTGTAGATCAGTGCAGAGGACTAATGAAGGAAATCAAATTTTAACCCCACAGGTGCAGAGTGAGGTAGTTGTGCAACAGACACTGCAGCAGCAGGTAGTTACTACCCAATATCAGGTCCCGCAACCACCGTTACCACATAATGCAAATGCTCAAAGATACAGTGCGGATACAGGGGTTAACTGAGGAGACCAGGTTGGTAAAAATACTAACACAAATGTGATTCCCCAATTTTGGATGCAATGTGATGGAAGTGATGTTGAGTCGAATCAATGACGGTGCCTGAGGGGGGAGGAAGAGTGCGTGCTTGGCGCTACTCTAGAGGTAGATCAGTCAGGTCCATTTGTTGATGGAAAAGTGGAAGGTAATGATATCACCTTTCTTGTGGACACTGGTGCTACCCGTTCTACTTTGAGAGCAGCAGAAATTCCAAACCTACCCCTCTCGGGAGAAACTATCCAGGTAGTAGGAGTCTCAAATAAACAGATAAATACTCCAGTTACTAAACCCATTGAAGTGCATATTGGCCCCTTTAAAGACATGCATCGGTTTGTAGTGTGTGACTCGAGTCCAGTGAATTTGTTAGGAAGAGATTTGCTATGCAAGATGAATTGCACAATTTACTGCACACCGGATGGTATTGCATTTCAGACACCTGATGAGGATGTCGCGTTTAAAATGGAGCTAGCAAAGCAAGGAACAGAAGTGAATGAGTTATTTTCGCTTCTTACAGACAAAAGTGTGCCTGAAGAATTGATGAAGGTAGTGAATTCAGAGGTGTGGGATTTCACAGGACAGGAGATTGGGTTGATGAAGAAAGTGGATCCGATTAGAATCACAGTGAAAGATGGTATTGACTATCCAAATACACCACAGTATAAAATGAAGCCAGAAGTTATAGCAGGAATAACTCCTGTAATTGATCAAATGATTGAACAAGGAATTTTAAAAGAAATAATGAGTAGTCCTTGTAATTCACCTATTATGGGATTGAAAAAGCCAAATGGAACCTTTAGAATAGTACAAGATTTGAGAAAGGTAAACAAAATTGTTGTGCCTTGTTGTCCAGTTGTGCCAAACCCAGCAGTGATTCTATCCCAAATCCCACATGATGTGGAGTGGTATACTGTGATAGATTTGTGTCATGCATTCTTTTCGATTCCCCTGCATCCAGATAGCCAGTATTTATTTGCCTTCCGGTTTGGAGATCGTGTTTTGGCATGGTGCCGAGTTCCTCAAGGCTATACTGAGAGTCCTTCAATTTTTAATCAGACATTGAAAAAGTGTCTGGAAGATTTGAGAATGTCTGAAGAGTCTGTTCTGGTTCAGTACATTGATGACCTATTGGTGGCATCAAAGACTCGAGAAGCCTGTGTTGCAGACACAGTTGCTTTACTGAACCATTTGGCAGAAGGTGAACATAAAGTGTCCCCTGCGAAATTACAATTCTGCCAACGCGAAGTCCAATACTTAGGTCACAAGATTGAGAAGGGAGTCAGAAAGGTAACATCAGAGCGTATTCGAGTGATTAAGGACATGAAACCGCCAACGACACAAAGGGTAGTGCGAATGTTTTTGGGAGTGGTTGGATATTGCAGAAAGTGGATCAGTGGATTTTCACTGATGGCAAAACCTCTACAGAGGTTGACGAGGAATGATGTAAAAGACCCAGTTAAATTAGATGAAGAAAGTATGGATGCTTTTGTTAAACTGAAAGACAGTCTGTGTCAGGCTCCGGCATTGGGAATGCCTGATTATTCAAAGGATTTTGCATTGTATTGCAGTGAAAGAGATGGGTGTGCACTTGCAGTTCTAACTCAAAGGCATGGAATGTCAAGGCGACCTGTGGCATATTTTTCAGCTACTCTAGATTCAGTGGCTGCCGCATTACCTGGATGTTTGAAAGCAGTAGCTGCTACTTGTGTGAGTCTGGAACAGAGTGAAGGGATCATAATGGGTCATCCGGTGAGAGTGTATGTGCCACATTCAGTTGAGATCCTTTTAACAAGAACACAGACTCAGCACCTCACCTATAGTCGGCTGACTAGGTATGAGAGAGTGATTCTGGGAGCAGAAAATGTGACAATAGTTAGATGTACAAATGTGAATCCTTCTACTCTATTGTCAGATGTTTGGGATGAAGAAGTAAAGGATGAAGCTGAACATGTTACTGAATTTTGTACCAAACCCCGTCCTGATATTAAAGATGTTCCTCTTGAGGAATCTGATCGTGTGATGTATGTTGATGGTTCTTGTTTGCGAACTGGAACAGGTGTGTTGAGTTCTGCTTATGATGTCTGTACTGTAGCAGAAATCCTGGAAGCATCCTGTCTAAAAGGGGTAAAATCTGCACAAGTTGCTGAATTGATAGCTCTAATTCAAGCCTGTAAATTGGGAAAAAGTCAGAAAGTGACTATAATTACTGATAGTCAATATGGCTTTGGAATTGTGCATGATTTTGGAGAATTATGGATGCAGAGGGGATTCCTGACCTCTTCGGGGTCCCCCATCAGGAATAGTCAATTTGTAAAGGAATTGCTGGAAGCATTACAATTGCCAAAACGAATTGCAGTGGTCAAATGGGCTGCACATAAGTCAGGAGATGATTATGTGACTCAAGGCAACAGATTTGCTGACCAAGAAGCACAATATTGTGCAAAGAATGAGACTTCCATAAATCGGGGAAAAGCAAAAGAACATACGGTTTGTCAACTTATGGTTACTAACACCATTGAAACATGGGATGAAGTGAGGCAATTGCAGGAAGAGGCCGGTGATGAAGAGAGACAGGAATGGAAAAGGCAGGATGTAGGAGATGAGAAGATGATGATGTATGGGTATACATTGATGGAAGACCAGTCATGCCAGATAGTTTGCTTTCTCATATGGCAAGGATGTACCATGGAATGACACACATTGGCCGAGACGCCATGGTCAGATCATTCAAACAAACGTGGTTTAATACTAAGTTCAGGACTATTGCAGAGAGCCTTTGTCAGAGATGCTTGACATGCCAACAGCAAAACCCAGGAAGAAAGACAATAGTTAGTCTGGGAACAATAGGGAGGGCAGGAGGTCCTTTTACCAGACTACAACTCGATTTTATCGAGTTGCCTCCATGTAACAAGCTCAAATATGTGTTGGTAATTGTGTGTTTGTTTTCCCGATGGGTAGAAGCTTATCCCACAAGGAGGAATGACAGCCTGACGGTGGCAAAACGTTTGTTGAGGGAATACATTCCTAGATATGGTTTTCCGGTCACTATGGAAACAGATAGGGGAACACACTTCACTAGTGAAACAATCAAACTGATTTGTGAGGCATTGAGCATTCAACCAAAACTTCATTGTGCTTATCGTCCAGAGGCTTCAGGAATAGTAGAGCAGGTTAGGGAAAGTGTGTAGATCCACAGCACTGAAATGGCCTGACGCTTTACCCCTAGTTTTGATGAGTCTCTGACAAAAAGACAGGATTGAGTCCACATGAGATCTTGATGGGAAGAGCAATGAGACAAGCATTTGTACCTGCCAACAAATTGATAAATATATCTGATGATCTCATCATTGACTATTGCAAAGGATTGGCTGATGTAGTACGTTCTGTGTTTCATCAGGTTGGAGCTGATGTGACCACAACACAACAGACTCAAGCGCATGATCTGAGCCCTGGTGAGTGGGTTCACGTGAAAAGGCATAGAAGAAAAACTTGCCTAGAGCCCCGCTGGGAAGGACCCTATCAGGTCATATTGGTGACGACTACAGCAGTAAAGTGTGCTGGCTTACCAAATTGGATCCATGCCAGCCACACTCAGCGAGTCCCAAATCCACTTGAACCACGAATAGAGCGGCATCTGGAGATCTCAAGTCCGAGCTCAGAATCAGAGGCTGAAGTAAAAGAAATTGGTGAAGCCGGAGCAATAGACTCTGAAACTGGTGAACATAAACTGAAAGACTCTGAAGAGCGGCTTGATGAGGAGTTGCTTAGCACAAGTCAAGTAAAGTGGGTACCAGCTACTGGGACTGAAGAAACTGCTGTTGAACAAGAAGAAAGACAACTCCTCGATAAAGAGGAAAGGATAGAGAAGAAATTAGTGAAATAAATACAGAAGAAGAAAAGAAAGAAGAGAGCAAACTCAAAGTAGGTGCAAAGAAACAAAGGTACGAATTGAACAAGGAAGAAGAAGAAGTACAACCAAAAAGGGCAAAGACAGATGATCATTGGCCAAGTGGAGGTAAAAGACTGAAATACAAGATGGTAAAAGGAAGACCCGAGAGCAGGCTAGAACAGATAAAGGAAGTTTCAGGTGAAATAGAGCAAGGATAGTCGGATGACGAATCAGTGCTGCGACCAAAGAGAGTGAGAAAATCAAACAAAAAGTTCAAGTCACCTGACTGGATTTACATAGTGTTGAAGAGATTGAAGAAGAAGATTTAAAGAAGGAAAGAAACAGCACTGACAGCGAGCAAGAAGAAAAAAGTGATTTAAATCCACCTTAAGAGACTGTAAAAAAATTAAGGAGTCGCGTTAACAACTGAAGAAAATTTTCTGAAGAAGTCCTGGAAATTTGGATTAGTTAAAATAAAAGAAGGGGTAAAGAAGAAAGCTTTGGAAGTGTGGCATCACACTACATTTTTATTTTAAATTTTTCTGTATAACATTTTTTTAAATAGATTTAGAAAATCCATTTAGAATTTTATAAGGATTAACATTACTATGGCAGATACACAAGTAACAAGATCTTGATATAGTTTTATGCGTAGGTGTTATAAAGCTTGTTTATGTTTATTTTGTATACTGATAGTATTTTCGATAATATTAACAATTATAATACCTTTACATTTGATTAGAGAAGATACATCTCGTCCTAATAACTTGACAGGTCCAAGGGTAGACACTGACATTAGGCAAATTCCTATTACTCACTTGAAACAGGTAGATGCTAGTAGTTTGCATCATGATAGATCAGTTACTAATTTTTCCTTGAATGTTTTCACTAAACTACTCTACGAATATGTGGAAACAATGGATGTGAGGGATTGTTATGTATGTATACAGTTACCATTGTCTGTTTCAGAAGGTGTGACTTATCATCACCTTCCTTTGACTTATGGTGTGACCTGTAGTGTCTTATCAAGTTTATTGTATAGAACAGGATAACTAGATTATTATTATTCCAATGTAGATACAATCTTTTCTAAAGTCCCAGTAATACCTGAGTTGAATAAGATAGCACATGCAAATGTCATGGGAGATTTTTCCTGACAACAAAGCCTTTAGATATAGCATACGCTAATAAAAACAACCTAACATGTAGATTGAAAAAGGAAGAGAAAATCTTTTGGGAGATGGTAGAAGAAAGAAGGGCTAAGTTTCAGAGAAAAGCTGTTGAAGAGAAATTGAAAACACCACCTTGGGTTTTCAGACAAGGTAACAATGACAAAAGCGAGACTTATGCTGTAATGGCTCTGGATTGGTCGCAGAAGGGAAAATTATGCTTACGTAGGGAGAAGACTAATTACAACAATTATTTCATCGGTTCCAGTGAATGTGAAGATACCTATAAAATTATTGGGGGTTGGGGATTAAAGGGAGGAACTGACCCTGTCTTGCCAGGCATATATTATGTCTGTGGGAGGAAAGCTTATTATCGGCTGCCAGATCACTGGTATGGAACTTATTATCTTGGGATTGTCTTTCCAAAAGTCTACCATGTAGACAAAAGTACAAATGGAATCGATGAATTAAGGCAAGGACTAAACCGTGTAAAAAGAGAAAGTTTTTCAGAAATTGTAGGCGATATATTTGGAGCATTGATACCTGGAGTTGGGGTTACACTGAATGAATACAAAATTCGACAATTGTCCACAGTGGTTGATCGTTTATCAACGGATACTGCTGGAGGATTCTTGATGATTGACACTGAAATGATTGCCATGAGATCTATGGTTATGCAAAATCGACTTGCCCTTGATATATTGTTGGCAAAAGAGGGTGGAGTTTGCGGAATGCTGAAAGTTCAACATTGTTGTACTTACATTCCAGACAAAAGTAAGAATTTTGAAGGATACATCCAGAATATCACTGATTTGCATAAGGAAGTAACCGAACTAGAGGTTGACGGTGTCTGGGAGAGACTAAGTAAGAGTTTCTCCACTATAAGCAAATAGGTAGTTCCTTAGTAGGAAAAATCATAAGTACCAATAGTTTCTGTAGCTACTATGATACTCATGATACGAATGACCTATGTTTGTGTGAAGAAAAGTCGCAAAGGAAAGAAAGAAAGGAAATTAAGTAAGGAACATAAAGAAAGGGAACGAGAGATAGATGAGATGGAATTGGAAAGTTTTAAAGAAAAATTGTATGAAAAATGTAAGGAGCAAGGGCCAAAAGACAAAATAACAGCTATATAACTTGAAAAAACGTATGTTTTGGGATTTTATGATGGTAAAACCATCAAAGGGGGATTGATGGAGTGAGGTTTGTAAAATACATTCTCATGAAATTAAGTAACCCCATAATAAAGTATTGACTGCATGAACTAATCAACTCTGAATGCACACATTTACATGAGGGGCAAACGCATTTTACATAATATACTAAACCATGTTGGCATGAGTACGTATTAACTGTTTGCGCTTTGAAAAACCGTACTAATGCATGTTTATGCTATGTTGTACATTGCACATTTTGCATGTTGTGCACAAATAACAAAAAGGTTGCTTTAAATTAATAGCTTTTGCTAGGATTTAATTAACACAGGGCATTAGTATGGTGGGAGGTAATCATAATGGGTTTTATTTCATGAATTAATATTCTTTTGTGTTTGTTTACTTTAGTATGGGATTGGGCATGCATTAAAATGGCCTGTCGTTTAAACCAGCATGTGGTTGGCTTGGTCGGTATGAAGCACGCATGCGCCAGGATGGGTTGCCTGCTTGCAGACTGCAGAATGTACCAGCTGATGTAATCCGTGTGAAGGCCATGTTGACCTGTGTCCTATTGTTTATGTGCCAAGACGCGACAGTGACTGTGGGAACAGCCATCACTACGTGCAATTTGAATGTGAAACAGATATCATAATGTACAATGTGGCAAAATGTATAATTATGAATGCCAGTGGTATACGAATGTATTGGTCTTAAATCCTTCCTTTGTTACAACCGGTATAGGATGGATTTGTGGGGAGAACTGGATGAGGCGACCCTAGTATGATTTATGACAACCAATCACAGACCGAGTTTCTACTGATACTGCAACAATGTAAGATAGTGAGCTAAACAGGAGGTATAATTGATTTCCCAATTAGGGGTGTGTCAGACGAGACAGATCGGAAGACAGAGAGAGAAGGGTCGGAGAGAGATCAGACGAACCTGAGGCACTGCGGTCCGGTATAGCAGTGCAGTCCGGGGTGGCAGATCAGAGATAAGAGACGATCAGAATGCACAGAGAAGCGCACCAAGACAGAGAGAGCAGACCAGCACAAAGCCAGAGAACGTTTTAGGTACGAGAACGTTGCAGGAGTGCTTGGGAGGAGATTGCGTCCGAGGAGAACTAGATCAAGGTAGATTGATTGGGAGATTAATTTAGTTGTTAGTTTATGGCAAACTTAGCTGCATCTGTCCTGTTAACTTTGTCCTCTGAGCCTATCTCTGGGGACCTCTTGCCACAACCTCGGCCAAGGAAGTGGTTTTCTTGATTCTTTGGTAGGTATCACCCTCCTTGATTGCTTTAATTTTGCAAATATATTTCTGCAAGTATTTATGCTGTACCTTCTCTTCCCCATTCCTATGCATGCTTTGATATCGATGCAAATGGTTCATTTTGATTACATTGCTTGATAATTTGTTCTCTTATATGTAATCTTGTGTGTGCACTGACAATCTAAATTAAGAGCATTTAATAAGATAAAATCATTAACTGAAGAAGTGACTCTGTGGTTATTTAGTTAAATAATAAACTGTTTAGTTAATCATAGTCACCATCAACTCTTCAACTAATGGTCCATCGACCAAAGGAAGAAGACAGTTGAGATTACGAATAGTTAGAATTATATACAATTGTTATTAATGTGAAGCATAGTACTTACTAAAACTGACAAATTAAACCCCCCAAATCCAGTGCCTGTCTTCAGGGATCATTTATGGGTAATGTGTAATGGGCCCCGTTGTTTTGTAAAGCAATTTATGTGTGTTGAGATTTTCCCTGATCCCTGGTTCATGAATTAGGGGTTGCGCTGGATCACTAGTTCATCTTTTAGGCAGTCAGGTGTTCCTGGAGAATCCCATATAGGAGCCAAGTTAGAGTAGTAGCCTAGACCAGTCAGCCGTCTGAAACTGACCCATGTTCTAACCATTGCCTGTAGCACCTTGAGTCTAATCTTTTTGAAATATTTAGAGTCCCCAAACTTGAATAAGAAGTTATCTGTTTCTAAGTCGGCCCCTTCAGGATTGCTGAGAACATGGATCCCAAATCGGAACAGTCTGGAGATTTTAACAGCATTCTGGAATGAGTCAGTTGGAAAGCACATGCATAGTATTGAAAATCCTGGAGGGATAGACCCCCTCTCCTAACAGACAGGGGGGATGGAGAACATAGCGGATGCTGCTCTAGCCGGTCGCTAGTACACCGAGACGCCCGCCACCGCGTTACCCATGAATTAAGCTGCTGCACAATGAAAGAGCTCTGACAACCCTCCTCTAAGCGCCATACCTCTGCAGGAGATGTGTCTGGCCCATACCGTGCTAGACTCAGTAGCCTGCACCGGGAGAATGCGCTGGGGGATGGCTGCCTTTTGCTGAGAAGGATCCACAAGGCAGCAGCGTGCCGTCTCCTCCGGGATGTTGGAGGCAGTGGCAGCACAAGCTCCGCTCCTGCTACGGTGGAAGCAGTCGGGGAGAGGGGGAAGACGGAGGTGCTTCAGGAGCAGCTCCCACACGAAGCACAGCCAGAGCAGACACACAAACAGAATCTGAAGCCAGCAGACCCGAGAGAAGGTATGGGGGTAGGCTGGGGACCCAGGGACCGAACAAGACTTCTGGTCGGGGGAGGAAACAAGGAACCACCAGTGGGAAAGTAAACAGCAGTGTGGGGGGTAAGGCCTTAGCTCCCCCTTCCTTTCAAAGGTCTCTGCAGGAAGCTGAGTGGGGCGAACCTCCAAGTACCTAAGGGAGCAAAGTGAAAGGACAATCTATCAGATCGGGTAAGGGGCAAAAGAAAGTTGAAGACTTCAAACTAAGAATTACCCCCCCACTAAGGTTATTTTTCAAGGTGCAGCCCACTGTGGTGTATATCAAACAGCAGGCTGAGGAGCTTACAAGGTGGACATCTGGCCAGTCCACAACAAAACAAATGGCTGCTGAGGGGGCTACCCCCTTATTAGACCCTGTGAGCGGCCAGGAGCAGGCTTAAATAAGCATGAATGGAGAGCAGGTTGCGCTAGAGGTTAGAGCAACAACTTCCTGGGGGGGAAAAATCTCTGAGTTTAAATCAGACCGAGCCTAGAACGTGTTCCAAAAAAAAAGGTTATTAATCCAGAAAATTCGCCCGGGTCATTAGAGGTTATGTTCTCCTCTCTATCGGAGGAAATTAAGAAAGGGTTCGCAGTCTCAGAAGCAAACCAGGGTGAGATAAGGAGCTTTTGTGAATCTCTGGAAAAAAATAGATCTCTTGATCGTTAGGACACAGACCTTGGAAAATTCGGTAGGGGAGCTGAAAGAGGAACTGAGCAGTGCGAAAGCAGATATCTTGGCCCTAAAACGTGAGGAACAGGATGTTCGAGAAAAACTGGAGCAGCTGGAAAATAATTGAAGGAAGAATAATCTACGCATCTTGAATGTACCGGAGGGTAAAGAAGGAGAGGATTTAAAGGCTTTCATTGTCACACTGATAAAAGAAGGGGTACAGATTGAAGAGAGTGAGGAACAGTTAAGCAAGGATATCCAAAGGGTGCATAGAGACCCCTTTAGAAGGAACCCAAATAAGGTTAAGCCTCGCAAAATTCTTTTAAATTTTCACACTTACTCACTAAAGAAAAATATCTTGACCAAAGCTCTGAAAATGAAGTCGCTAAGGTTGAAAGATTTCTCATTCGAAGTTAGATCAGAACTTTCCCGAGCCACCCTGGACAGGCAATGGGAGCTGTGGAAATGACTAGATGAATTTAAAAAGTTGGGGGCCGTAGCACAGCTCAAATTTCCAGCTTCCTTAAGAGTGATGCATAGTAACAAAATGCACAATATAAGAAGCAAGAGGGAGGCAGACGACCTACTGGAGAGCATAAAAAAAGGGAGCGGTTAGCCCCACATCTGCAGTAGCAGAATAGAGATTACATGTACAAATGCGTTTTTATTTTTATTTTTCATTTTATTTTTGTGATGTACCACAATGGGTGAAAAGGGGATTGGGGGTGAGCCGTGAAGTAAGCCATAAAGTCCATGCAACTTTAGACGCTGTGTGATAGGTCGGAATGGTGATGGGTTGCCTCAAGGCGTAGCAAACAGGACTAACATCAAGTCCAGGTAGATGTTGGGTTGGGTTCTCCAGGGTGGGGGGCAGTGCGGAGGTAAGGCGGGTACACAGGGTGGGGAGCATAGGGGAAGAAAGAAAAAAAATACCTTATTCACCTCAGTCAAATTGGTTATGGCAGATAAGGATGCAGAGGTCCAGGCAGTGAGCCGCGAGTATGGAGGGCTAAGATGACTATTCAGATTTTAACTTGGAATGTCAACGGTCTATGTATAAAAGGGAAAAGGGCAAAAATCCTGCAATATCTTAGGGACTCCCCGGCGCATATAATTATCCTATAAGAGACCCACTTGGTAAAGAGCGAATGTATGTTGATCTTTAAACATTTAAAGTGGGTTAAACAAATGGTATGCACTGACTAAAGTTATAATATAAGTGGAGTCGCAATAATAATTAAAAGGCAAGCGAAGGCACAAATAATTGATTCTGCAGTTGATAAGTGTGGCAGGTGGGTCATTGCTAAAACTAAACTGCTGGGTACTTTAGTAACTTTGGTGGGTTACTATGTTCTGTATTGCAATGATCCAGAGCCATTGAAAACAGTTGTCACCAATATGCTCGATTTTCCAGATCCTATAATTATGGCTGGTGATTTAAATATAGTACTGGTTCTAAAACTGCATAAATCTAAAAACAGTAGAGCAGTGGCCACCCTCAAATAACGTATATATCTTCAGACGAGGATGAAGCATACTGGGCTCTGTGATTTCTGGAGAGATAGGTCTGGCCTTTTGCCAGGCACTTCTTATCAATATAAAAAGTACCGACATAGATCCGAATTGATTATTTCTTGGTTAGCTTAAACTTGAAAGAAGCAATCCAGGATATTGATTATTTGACTGCACACCTGTCTGAACTATCTGCGCAGGAGACAGAAGAATTCCTAAATTAGAACATTGGCTCTGCCTCCATTTTGATAGTTTGGGAGATGCTCAAGGCCTACCTAAGGGAGAAAATTACAAGCAGGGTCGGTTTTAGAAACAGGCGATACAGAGAGGAGGTCAGCTGGTTAGAAACCGGAATGAGGACTTTAGAAGCAGGCATTTTTGGTAATAGGGATGGTGAGATTAGGCGTAGGGACGAGGAAAAGTTAGGGATCCTGAAAGAACAGCTAGACGCTATTTTGCAGACTCGGATTACAAAGCGATGGGAGGCCAGTAAGTTGGTGCACTTCGAATATGGGGAAGGAGCTAGAAAACTGCTGGACTGGAAAGTAAAAGCGGACAAAAACCGAAATCTGATAAAAGAAATAGAGGACACACAGAATAAGGCTAAATTAACCACTGAATCAGAAATAGAGGGAGCCTTCTATGAGTACTTTCAGAAGCTGTACACTGAATAGAGGGCAATCACTGAGGAGGATGTAGTGAAGTGGTTGGGCTCGAACACAATTAAATCACTAGACGCAATGCAACACAACCTTTTAGATCAGGAAATTACCCAGGAGGAGATTAAGAAAGTCTTGCAGTCAAGTAAAAGGGGGAAAGCTGCAGGGCTGGACGGGATACCAACAGAGTTATATAGAAATTTGGGTGAGGTATTAATTCCTTTTATGACTCAGCTGTTCAACGATATCTTAAACACCGCTTCACAACTGCCTGGGTCCTGGGTTGAGGCGACTATCACACTGATATTAAAACCAGGGAAAAACTCCGCTAGCTGTGAATATATAGGCCAATATTGTTGCTCAATGTAGACTACAAGATCTTTGCAAAAGTCTTAGCAGATAGGTTGAGCACAGAAGCAGGAGTTATGTTACACAGTGATCAGAAGGGTTTTGTTAAGGGCAGATATCTACATGAACTCAGATATAGCCTCATAGGCGCGATAGACCTGGCCTCGGCGCACTCACTCCCTTTAGCTGATACGACTTTAGACGCCACCAAAGCATTCGACAGAGTAAATTGGGTGTCCTTGGCAGTTATTTTGGAAAAGTATAACTTGGGGAAGAACTTCCGCAGGTTCATCCAGTTAGTATATCAGGATCTGTCAGCCAAAATGTTAGTAAACGGTAATCTGACTAAGCCGTTTAAAATATCCAGAGGCACTAGAGAGGGTTGCCCTTTGTCTCCTCTCCTCTTCAACCTCTATATTGAGCCTTTTTCACAAAACCTCAGAGATGCTGAGAACATCCCATGCTTTGGATATGAGGGGTGGGAGAGAAAGGAAGCACTCTATGCAGACGATTTAATGGTATATTCCTCGGACCTCTCCGCTACCCTGCCAGTCATTTTTCATCATGCAGTAGAGTTTGGTAAGGTTTCAGGGTATGAAGTGAACACCCAGAAAACAGAGATAATGACATGGAATTTAGAAGAGGGTAACGCCCGGATTAAAAAAGAAACGAGATATCTGGGGTTGAAGATTGTACAGGAAACAGACAAAATTCCAGAAGTTAACCTGAACAATGTTATAAGGGAATGTACTCGGCTAATGAAGACTTGGGTGCATCTCCCTTTGTCAATCTTTGGGAGGGCGAATCTGGTTAAAATGATGATACTGCCTAAAATCACCTTCTTATTCAATACAATCCCTTTATTTTGGAAAGTCATCTATCGATAAACTCCAGCAGGCCATCAATTCATATATCTGGGCCTACAAAGGTATAAGAATTTCTTGGAAAAAGCTGCGCCACAAAAAGAATTCAAGAATTCTTAGCTAGCAAAGCTGCTTCGCCTCATGTCTTTGTCGCTCTCTCTTCAGGAAAAATGCATTGCTTGTTTTGAGTAATGATGCAATCTTTGGTTAAAATCATAAGATAAAAGTCTTTTATAGGAGTTAGTCTGCCATAGTCAGCACATGAAATCAACACTTTTGATTGCATACTGAGGATTAACTCAACCGGGCCAGTACAGGATGACTGTACTGCATTCAAATATTTGGTGCAGGTTCCTTGCTGGTTTAAGTTCAGTCCCCTGTCAGCTACCTCCTTTTTAGCATATCGAAAAGTGAAAGTGCATATTTAATGACGTTTCTACAGCAGCTCCTTTCGCCTATTTGCCATGTACACACATTCTAGGCCCTTAAAGAGGCCGCTTCAAAGCTCATGCTGAGGTCAGGGGTGTTTCCACCGGACTGTGAAAGTCAACTCCTGTCCTCACCTCCTCCCTTATTATAAACTGTGCAGCCTGCTAATTCAGTGGAGGAGCTCCTAGCTCCTCTTTGAATATCTCGGTATGGCATTGTTGTTCCCACTCAGTTACCTTTTGTACCACCTTACCCTGTGTCTTCCCTCACTGTAGAACTAGGAAAGAGGTGGTGTAATCCATTAAATGTAATAGCTTCTTTTTAGTTCTCGAGTTAGCCAATACCTTTTGATGTTTCACAAATTATGTGCATAATATAATCATTTAAAGGGACTTTTAGCCAGCCCCCTTCCTTAATTCGTCTTTGTCACTCGCATTTTTCTTTCACCCACTACAGCAAACATCAAGGAGCAGTGGGTCAGTTCATATCAGCCATTGACTAAATTCACTGTGATTGACAGCCTTCTTCATTTTAACAAGAAGCACATCCACACACAAAGGGGTCGATTCCGATCTCGGCCGGTAGGGCACCGAATCGGATTTGGCTTAACCGGATCCGATTCGGAGCCCTATTTCCCGACCGATTCGTACGTGCGTCCGGGCGAGCGAGTACGATGCGTGCGCTAGCGAAATCGCCGACCGACTCGTTCGCAGAACCCGACCGCTCTGACCGACTCGTTCGCGGGACCTAACCGCTCCGACCGACTCGCACGGAGACGACTCGCACAGCGCAATGGAGACGTTCCCCGGCCGGGTAAGTACGATGCGCACCTCGACCAGTCCGACCGACTCGCGCAGTCCAGCTCCAAGGAGCTGTCAGAGCTGCACTTTGGGGGTCCGTGTCGGACCCCCCTGGAAGCGTAGCCACGCGAGTCACACACAGGGGGGACCCATGGGTCCCCCCTACCTGTGCATGTATGGCGCGAGTCGCTTCGACTCGCACCCACTGTAGGGGGCGCCCTTGTTCACCTCGCACCCATTGAGTGAATGGGAGCCTGCGTACACGTTGTATGACCGGCTCCCATTGACTTCAATGGGAGTCTGACCGAATCGAGTCCGATAGCATACGTGCGCATCGTACTCGTTCGGTCGGGCTGCTAGGGTCCGATTCGGTCGGAAATCTCTCCGGGTCCGGCTCGGTCGGGGAGATTTCCGGCCTGAATCGGAATCGGCCCCAAAGTTGTTTCTTTCAGTGCCAGGGGCTATTATCACAATGTTTGCTTTTTGAGGCTAAAACTATTTTTGCTTCACAGTGTTTTGTGATTGGGCCCAGCAGCTTGCGGCGCTGCCCTAAACCAATTCCTCATCAATGAAGTCCTAAATTAGAAGATAAAAATGTTGACTGGGATGACCCCCTTGGTGTATCCAACCTCCATTGCAGTTAGCTTAAAATTGCACCTAGGTCCCGCTCAACCATGAACAGTGACTTTTGACTCACAATTTACTTTTTCTTGCTGCTTTATGCCCAGAAAATAAATATATTAGCTCTAGTTCCCCTAATCTATTTTGATAACCTTGGTGTCTTTTTGTTATTCATTTTTTCCATCTTTCTAAATTGGTTTTGGACTTTCATTTTAACACTGATGGTACTTTTTGAACTTTGAATGACCTTTCTTCAGATTGCCTGATGCATGTGCCATAGCTGCCAAGGGTTGAGCAGAGATTCTCTCAGAACTCTGTCTTAGCATAAAGAGAATTAGGTTATTGAGTCAGTATCGGTATCCCTATTCCAAATTAATAACCCCATTTATGACACCGTTGATCACATCGACCATCCTTTCACTCAATTGGCACCACTGACCTAGCACACAATTGCATTACATCCTACCTCTTCACCAATTTCTTTATATCCAATTGAAATGTCTGTATCCACTCCTCTACCAGTGGATGTCCCACAAAGATCAATCCTTCACCCTCTCGTTTTTGCTTTAGACACCACCTATCTTGGTGATATTGTTTTGTATGATGTCTTGCTTTATCACTTTTATGCTGATGATTACCCAATTTTGTTCTCCTTTCCATATTTCTCATTTGAATGTCTCACTGTTGTCCATCACTGGATAGTACTATGGTCACTGATGCTGAATTCTGCCAAAACTGTATGTGCTAGCCTTCCCTTCCTACTGTGCACCCTCCTACTTGGCTGACTCCACATTATTCCCTATGACTATCTAAAAGTCGCCTCATCAGCTAGGAACCTTGAGTTGTAGATCAAAAAATTGTAGGCCGAAATATCGACTATAAGACTATCATAAAGCTACGTATATGTAAATAAGTATAGGTTTACTGTTCTTAACTCCCTAACATTGTACCTGGAGCATACATATTTCATCAATGTACACCTATGTGGCATTAAATATAATAAACCGATTCTTATATATATACTTTTATTCATAATATTTTATAGCCAGAATTTTGTGCAATGATATTCTATCAATGATATTCTAGTAGAAAACAAACCTCATGTTCTCTTTAGCTTATCAAAGAAGAATGGAACCTTCATCACCTAATTAGCCACAGGAGCACAATTTAAATTACATAACTTATGTGAAACCCACTTTCTGTTTCTGTTAAACATTACTAAATCACTCATTAACTCATTGGTTTTAAGCATATTTGATTACTGCAGTAGTCTTCTGGTTGGCTTCCCTAACTACTCCTATACTCCCATAAATACGTTTCTGAATTTGAAACCCAAACCTCCAAGGAGTATGTCTAAAGGAAAATAAAAAAGAGCAGTACATAAATTACGAACACTATTACACATGTAAATTAAAAGCCTGCCTACAGCTATCGCAGTGAAACCCCAATACACTATTTACCAGCACATAACCTTCAAGACCCAAATGACAACTGTCTGACTACCATATCGACTTTGAGCCTCCTTCAATTTATGTACCTTTTACCTGCTTGACCCACTCCATTGGAACACCTTCTAATCTGTCATTCATGCCTCAAACTCGCTCCTGGAAAGCAAAACTGCAAAAAAAACAAATTAAAAAAAACAAGAGATACAACTTATTTTGTTTTACATTTATATATAGCATACCATCTATAACCTAGATTCTTTCACAGGTAGACATAGTTGTTAAATTCCTTGCCGTTCATGTTTTTCTTGTCAAACACACAGACACTGTGCATATTTAATCATGACCAATCTTCTAAATGTACTATGTTTTAAAAAAAAAATCTGTATAATACAATGATTGGGATTTTGTTCTTTAAGCATTAAATAAACAATTAACAAATGAATAGCGATAACAGTTCTCAACTTGGCTACAATTACTTTCTACTGTAAATAAAATACAACTAATGCCTGGATGTGCTTCTAGCATCAGTAGTACTGATCAACCTTTATTCATAATTTAAAAACATCCTCAAATCACTTTCTGTTAGAATCCAAATGAGGATTAAAACATATAATTAATATATTCCCATAGTATCTTGATAACCCCTGTGCCAGCCTAGGGGCCGATTCCGATCTCGGTCGGAGGCGCACCCAATACCATTCGGTCGGGAAAAAAGCCATGCAAATGCCTGTTTCCCGACCGATCCGTACAGCATATCGAACAAGTAAGTACGATGCGCACAACAGCA